>NIPM01002107.1:0-11632 GCA_002738285.1 Holacanthella duospinosa | reverse complement strand
TGATTTTTTTGCTTTCAATTCCTTATAGACTTCACTCACCTTTATCAAATAAGAACAATAGCAAGCCCCTTTTATAAATAAAAAAGACAACCTTTTTATTAGACCATTATTTTTTTGATAAATTTTTGCCTAGATTCTCTTTCATTTTTTCACATCAATTTNTAACTGGAGAAATATCAAAACAAATCCAATGAATTTTAAGAAAAAAACATTTTCTTGTATAAAATTGTATTTATGTTTATAATCCAATTCATTTTTTGCAAAAGTTCTATTTGGAATTATAACCAAGGCTTCGAAAATTTTGTCCCATATTTTCTTACATAATTATATTCTAATTGATCGGGAAATTTTAGTTTCTTGAATGCATAAAATAGTAAGAATGAAAATAAATTTATGTATTTATCAACTTTACTATCCATAAAATATCTGTTAGTTATATTTCTTGCTATTTTAGTTGCTTCCTCAACCTATTTTCACTATGATCACTAATATGAAAGAATTATAACCGAGGCTTCAAAAATTTTGTCCCATATTTATGATCAAAATCACTTTAATAGGACTATCCAAGCAATTATTCTTTATCATTCTTTTGATTGACAAGAATCAAAGTGCAAAAAATGATTAGAACAGCATGCAATATCAAATTAACTATAGTTCCTAAACATTTTTTTAATTGTTTTTGTTAATATTATCATTTTTGTGTCACAATTATAGATCCAAATCTCCAGAGTTTAGAGAGACGATTCAAAAAGATGACATTTAACAAAATAGAACGTTATATAGACACTTTTGGGACCAATGATTTAAAAGACAATAAAAAATATATAGTAAATTCTAGTGGTTTACTCGAATTTTTTATTTATGTTAGCAAAATCGCGAAATTCAAGTTGGCATATTTCGCGCATAATTTAACTATTTATTCAAAAACATTAATAAAATATTATAAATTAATTACAATACTTTTTAATACAAAATAGCCTTAGCAATTTACATCCTTAAGGCTTGCTGATGAACTGAAAATGAACCAAAATTTAGTCAGTTAAAAAAAGTTGATCCAAATGGGAAGGTAACCAAATACATCCATTAACAATAATAGATTATTTGTATCAGGAAAAGTATTAGGATATCGAAGAAGCAGACACAACCAACAATGTCATACTTCTTTATTATCTATTAACGATGTTAATAATAAAAAAGATGCTACTTTTTATCAAGGAAAACGTGTCGCTTATATCTATAAGTCTCGTAAAATGAAAAAGGGCTCAAATGTGAGAATTATTTGGGGTAAGATTATTCGTTCTCATGGTAATGCAGGTGCTGTTCGTGCTAAATTTAAGAGAAATTTACCTACTTATGCCTTTGGAAAAACCATTAGAATCGTAATCTCCTTTTTATTTTCATGTTTTTAGATGCTTTTCCCTTCAAATATCTAATATTTTTATTAAAGAAAAACATCGATCCTTTAATTTATTTTTAAGCAAGAAAACTTCTTTACTCCTCGAAATGTTAATGATATACGTTTTTCTTTCTTTACGAAGTCATCCATTTGATTAACAAGCTTATGTTTCGATTTTAGATTTAAACTATCTTCAATATCATGCAGATAATCTGTGTAAATTTCCTTACTAATTACAAAAAGACTCAAAGGCTTCAATGCAACTGAAAAATCATGCCCATTTCCATGTTTATCTAACAAAGTTTAAATCAGTATAAACTTGTAAAATTAATTATAGTGTTTGAACTCAATGATATTGTCGCAACTAATGGATGATAAGCAGGACCATCTTCATGAGCCTAAATATATCAAAAACCGTTCTAAATACCATTATACCATATTGAGGTGGATATTCGTTAACCAAACAATGGTCAAACTGTTTAAAATCTATTGGGAAATCCAAGTCTAATTCTTTTGATAAAACATCATGAATCTTGACAGAAAAACAAGATAACCAATCTGGAAACTTTTGTTTTATGATCCCTTTCTTGGTAGGTATCCCGCCTTTAAATAAAAAAGTGTTTAAAATACCAAAGTTCTGCAATCTCCTATTTTGTAAAGATACCCAAGTTGTTTTATGACTGTTATTGAGCTATATTAAGTTAGTTGATTTGATACTTTATCTAATATGTACTTTTGTTCTGTGTGTATAATGAAATCTGGTATATAATAGACATTTTCTTGTACTTTATATGACTTTCCCATTTCGATCAATTGGTTAAGATTTTTTGAGAAATTTATGATCAAATTCCAGCATAAAAGCTATTTTACATGTATTCATTATTATATGGCACAAAATTTTTGAAGCCTCGGTTATAATTCTAGAATATTAGAGCATCATAGTAAAATAGGTTGAGGAAGCAATTAAAATGGGAAGAAATATAGCTAAGAGTTATTTTATGGATAGTAAATACTTGAATTTATTTACTATTTTATGCATTCAAGAAACTAAAATTTCTTGACCAATTATAATAGAATTATGTAAGAAAATTTTCTTCCATATGGGACAAAATTTTTGAAACATAATTCTATTCTAATTGGCCAAGGAATTTTAGTTTCTTGAATGCATAAAATAGTAAAAATGAAAATAAATTCAAATATTTACCAACTTTAATATCCATAAAATATCTCTTAGCTATATTTTTTGCCATTTTAATTGCTTCCTCAACCTATTTTCACTGTGATGCATTAATATTCTAGAATTATAACCGAGGCTTCAAAAATATTATGCCATATTACTTTATGTAAAATTCTATTTTCGTTTATTATTAAGTCTTGTAAAAAATTTGTAGTCATAAAACTTTTCTATTCCATTAAGTAATTCGTATCGAAAATGAGCTGGTAAAGCAACAAAAAGATAATTATTATAGGTCTGGATTCAAAAAGTCAGTGAACAGGGCAGGAGCCAATGTATATTTTATATTTTAAATATCTAGATAATGATAAAAACTGGTAGTATTGACAGAACTGTAATTTAACATCTTCATGTCTTTAGGTTGATGAAAGGTTCAATCTGGAAGAAGAGAAATATAAAAAGTATAAAATTCAAGAAGCAATAATTATAAAGTTTAGAAAGTAGATTAGAAAAAATCTACAAAGAAACAAAGAGTTTTTTAGATGTTTTAACTGGTATTTTAATTTCTTAATTTGTTAGCTTTGAACTCCACTTTGGTTGAAATTGCAATTATCGTCGAATCTTGTTGTCCTTCAGATAGTCCTATATTTAAATGTGCGGATGAATTTAAGAACATCATATATGAAATAAACCTTCATATAACAAATGAATTAGTAAATTTATTCAAAGCTAATTATATAGGAGAAAACCGTCGACACAACCATTTTAGAACCTATAGGAAGAGTTATAGGTTATTTTCCCGAAATAAATGAAGCTATTAAGAAGAGAACTAACAAGTTATTGGACCATGACCAAGCGAAATCTAAAGTCAAGAAATATGAGAATAAATTATCTAGTGAAGACAGAACTAAACTTCAAAAAGTAAAGCTTATTTTGATGATCTTAGGCACAAAAAATTCTTGAGGAAGCTGAAAAGATTTATGATGATATCAATGAAAAGCTAATAAGTGAATTAAGATGTTTACTTAAAGCTAGAGTCCACATAGTGAAACCTAGTTTAGATGCTTTGATATCATCTCTTCATAATCTTTCTTCGTTGTTTTGTGATAGATTTACTCACTTATCCAATGGTTTTCCAGAATACATTAATTTGGATCAAAAGACCATTTCCAATATGGAATTAGATGATACTATAATGGAATTAAGTAATCTTTCTATTTGTGGAGGTTGATTCATTTTAACAATGCTTTTATTCGTTTTTTTGAAAAATAACGATCATTATTTAGAACGTAAGGAGCATTTAATTATATCTATCAATGAGTCATAAATACACTTAATTTACCAGTCGTAGAGTGTCTATAACCATTTTTATAAGTTTCTCAATGCTTTCTATTTTACTGGTTAAACTGGTCGACTCCTTCATAAGCCGACCAAGAAGTAGCGACGAAAAACCTAACTTCAATAAATCATGGCAGCAGGAAAAGCAAAGTAAATATAAAAGTAAAATAACATGTTAATAGAGGAGCAAAAGGAAAGAAAGGATTAAAAAAGAAAACGTAATTCCTAAAACCATTTTCACAATTCATCCATACATCGTTTTACTTTCCAATTTCTTATCTTAATTATTTGTACTTGACTTTTTTAGCATAGATCCGTTCAGTCGTAAAGATTGGTATGATATCAAAGCACCTGCTTTGTTCGAGAAGAGAAAT
Organism: Holacanthella duospinosa; assembly: GCA_002738285.1. Taxonomy (NCBI): domain Eukaryota; kingdom Metazoa; phylum Arthropoda; class Collembola; order Poduromorpha; family Neanuridae; genus Holacanthella; species Holacanthella duospinosa. The sequence goes on along the minus strand of NIPM01002107.1, from coordinate 7,350 downwards.
GTCGGTAAAACTTTGGTGAACAGATCCCAAGGACTGAGTAATCTAACAAACAATTTATTTTTTGTATAGAAAATGCTGATGATTACTTGAAAGGAAGAGTTTATGATATCAATATTGGTGATTTGCAAACCAAAGATGATCAAAACAGCTTCAAGAAAATCAAGCTTAGATGTGAAGAAGTTGTTGGCAAGAATTGCTTGACCAGTTTCTACGGTTTAGAATTGACCACAGATAAATTGAAATCTTTGGTTAAGAAATGGCATGTATTTAACTTTTTGAATTAATTTTAGACTTTAATTGAAGCCAACATTGACATCAAAACCACTGATGGCTTTTTGTTAAGATTATTCTGCATTGCTTTTACTTTTAAGCAGAAAAATCAAGTCAAGAAGAATTGCTATGCTAAAAGTAGCAAGGTTAAAGCTATTAGAAGAAAGATGTTCCAAATCATCACAAAGGAGTCTAACAATTGTGATTTAAAAGAATTAGTCCAGAAATTCATCCCAGAAGCAATTGGAGCTGAAATTGAAAAGGCTTGTAAGCGTATTCATCCAGTAGAAAACTGCTTTATTAGAAAAGTTAAGGTTCTCAAATCTCCTAAAATTGACGCTACCATGTTAAAGAGCATGCATGGTGACTACAAAAACGAAGGTGGTTCTAAAGTTAGTCGTGGTGATTTCGTAGAGCCTGAGATTCTTGATTCAGTTTAAGCCTTTTATTAAACCTATTCTTATCATCTTTACTGTTTAGATACGGTTGTTTATCCAAAATGTTTATGTGAAACAATTATTTGGCAAAAAGTATACTATTATGGTTTAAATCATAGTTTTAACCTTTTACAATATGATGAAATAGAAAAATGTTACAAATCTGGTTAACTAATTATTTGTCTTTTGTAAAATCAACCAAAATTGAAGGATCGAATAAACGTCAAAAATTTCCGTAACGGAAATCTAACTAAAACGTTTTGAAGTAAGAAGAGAAAGTATATAAACGACAAAAATAAACAACGGTTATTAAGAGAGGATGATAGAGTTAAATAGTAACGCCCTAATATTTTGATTTCCAAGGCATGAAAAGAAAAGATACCACCGAAAGAATGAGAAAATGGAGAGCGTTGAACGCAGAAAAAAGTATGAATCCTCATGATTTATTTTTAGACAAAGAAAACGATACTAGATGTAGAGTTTATAGAGTAGCAAAACAAAAATTCGGGGATAAAAACAGTATTGAAAAGGAAAACTTTATTAATGAAGAGATTAAGAAAAGGAACATGAAAAGAAAGATGAAAGAGATCAACAAGAATTTCACCATCATGTCTCCGAATAACAACAAATTGAACTCTGTCTGGGAGTACAAGTCAAAAATTTTGGGCTTTAACTCTGTCCTTGATATCGTATCCAAGAATTCTAAAAATTTTAATGATCGATCAGAAGTGCCATCATTTTTCGAGCCTGTCGTAACTTTGGACACTGACTCGGAAGTTATTTATGAATTGAATCAATTAGGATTGGAATATTTAACTAAATAAATTAATAGAATGGTTGTTTTTGATATTTTAGCAAGGTGTAAACTTTAAACCTTGCATTTTACGTATTTGGCACTTTATTTTCGTTCAGAGTAGTCCATTTATTAAATAATTGGTTGAACAAGAGTGAGAATAATCTAGATTCATTAAAAATATGGTTAAATTAAGAAGAGTATCAAAAAGGGACTACTCTGATTAAAGAGCCATTTGGTAAATCTATTGGGAGTTTATTTTCGTTTAGAGTAGTCCCTTTTTGATTCTTTGCTTAATTCAACCAAATTTTTAATGAATTTAGATTATTAATCAACCAATTATTGGGGACTACTCTAAACGAAAATAAAGTGCCTTGTTTGCGAAACGGTGCTTTTTCATGGGTGTGAAATTGATCATACTTTGAAGATCAAAAATATTTCGTTATTATCATGGATAAAAATTGAATTTTGTACAAAATCTTCAAGAGATTTTTTTCATTTTATTAGAAAGAATCTTTAACTGATTTGAACCGGTTAGAAAAATTTTCATAAAAAATGTCAAACCAATTAGAATGGATGATAATGAAGCCATTTACTAGCTTCATGAAGAAAACCATCGATAATACCTTTTCTAGAGATCCAACCAACATTAGAGGTCTCCATTCACTTAGAACTTTGGGACTCGCTCAGAAGAAGGTAAATTCTTAAAATTAAAATTATAGTCTGTTGGTATTTTGGCAAAGAGAAATAGCAATAAGAAACTCAAAATGATCGTTAAGGATGATGAATATTCTGCTTATCCTGTTAAGAATCTCCAGGTTACTGAATTGCACCGTGGTGTTCGTATTCCTTCTCGTACCATTGTTAACAAGATGTACCACGAGCAGTATCAACCTCGTTTATACAAGGTATCCTGGTTTATTAAATAAATTTTTAGTACGCTTTAGGTAGATTGTCTTCTCTCTGGAGAGCAAGATGCGTTAAGAAGAAGACTAAATCGCAAAAGATTAAGGCCAATAAAAACAAGACTAAATAAATCATTTATTTTATCCATCCATCTTTTTATCTTATTCATCAAGTATTAGGGTAAACTATTGTATCGTTTTATTCAAAGGTTTTTCTTTTTTGACAAAATTATCCAAGCTACAGTCTCCAGAGCAACTCACATATGCCTTAATTTATTGACAATGGTGCCATTTTATTGAGATTATAACCTAAGGATAATGTACAAACTTTGTATTAAAGTCTCTTCTAACATTTCCACAATTTACACCTTTACAGATGTCGATATTTCAATCAATAATCTAAAAGTATATTTCAAGCAATAATTATATGATTAACGATTTAAAAATGAATACTCATGGTTTATTGGACTACAAAAGTTAAAATTTTATCCTCAGAATAAAACTTAATGAACTTGGACTTCAACGATTTATCTTCCAACGATCAAAGGATTTTACAAGAATATGTACAAGAAAAGGAAGTATCAAATACTTATTAATTTATATTAGACAAAATTAGGACACAAGTTTTTTAATGATACAGTTAATAAGTGTTTTGATGATTGTTGTAATGATCTTACTTATAAATTCATCACCGAGAAAGAGGTATGTCTGATTATGGCTTATATCGTTATTTAGGATAAATGCATTACTAAATGCTCAGATAAGTTGTTTAAAACGTATACGAGGGTACAGAAAAGATTTGCAGCGCTCAATCAAAATATTTATGAAAATTTAAACCTTTCTAAATAAATTCATACCAAGATCGAATATTATTATTTAAAATTACTGTTTACTTCTTAATTTTTATAGAAATATCCTTATTTCTTTAGCTGCTTGTCAAATCAAAAAATTTTAATCAGTGATGAGAAAAATCAATGTTTTTTCATTCAATGAAATTTCATTGAATTTTGTGTAATTTAATCGATTGCTCAGTAAGTATAGGGTAAATGCTAGTGAAATTTAATATAAGCATCTTTTGATACATTCATAAAATTAAATATGAAAGTCAAAAATATCGATCAAAATTCAAGTGGACCAAATTGAAACTTTTCGAGAGATTAAATTTGGCATATAAAAAGCTCTAATCATGCATATCATTTTGGGATAAATAGTTTTATTAAAAAGGAAGCTCGTTTTCTTTATATTTAGGATCAAAGTCCAGTAATTAAATTGTCAATGAACCGCTCATGAACCGAATCGTAGCAGTCAAACTCAGATGACACATCCATTTCACAATCCTCCTCCAATGCACCAGGGCTTCTAACATCATTGGAATTAGACTATTTAACACCTTTAGAAGTTCTATTCAATTATCATTGAAGGAAATGTGACCGAAAGCACTATACCAGAATTGAACATCAATTTACATTGAAGGTGCTCAAGATGAACTCGATTTCTTTCATTGTTAAAATCTAAATACTTAGTTATCAAACTTTGTTCATTATTGATTGAAGTTGGAAGACTTTATACTTCATATATTGATTTTAAAACTTGATCATTAAATTCTTTGATTGAATCAGGATTTAATGTTAAATCTACAGTAGAATTTGTTGAATCAGTCATATTCAATCTATTATTGTTTTTCTTGTTCCCTAATTGTTAAATTATTTAATTACTTTTATCAGTCAAACCTTTACAAGTTGAAATGTGCATTTTCAATCAAAGGTGCTCTTAAGTGGATACATTTGGCTCTTACCTTACCATTATCTATGACTTTATCCATTTAACGCTTATTGGCTTTTTTCCTCCTGCAATTGATTTGGAAAATTTTCAGTCAATGAGTTGAAATTAAACTCATTTTAAACTCAACCAATTTTTGCACTAAATTACAAAACAATCATAGTATGAAAAAAATAATTAATATTTTTTGACAAAAATAGGTTTAGATGGTGTGTTATAAAGATCCCAAATCGATATAATGTCTTTTTATTAAGTTTTTAATGAAATTTCACTGAAATTTGTTAATAAAAATCATGAAATTTCATGTCCCATCACTGAATTTAACTTTTTGAGAACACGAGCTAACATCAATATCAAAGAATGGAAAATTTAGCTCAACATAAAGAAATAATAGAAGTAATATTGTTTAATTTAATAGTTTATTTTTGAAAAGAAAACTAAGGATATAACACAAAGTTGTTTTACAGATTGCTTTTTGGAATTTCACACACAGACCGTTACACCTAAAGAAGTAAGCTCATCCTCATTGATCTTAATATTTAATTTGAACATATTTTATTATTTTTAGGACAAGTGCTTAAAACAATGTATTCAAAATTTCCAAATTAGGAGAAAGAAAGTAGAAGCTTTATTTTTAGAATATCAATAACTATTATTTAAATACAAATAAACCCTTTCTTTATTTGATATAATTCAAAAGTATAGATCGAAGTACATTATTCAAAATTAAAAGTATGCTCTTTAATTAAACCGAATATCTGAAATGACCTTTGTTTTATACTTCCACATCACTCAAAATTTTGCATTTTGTAAATCAAAATATTATAGTGAACATATTTAATTATTTCCTTGTCTGTTTTAAACTTGTCTTTTTCGATCAATAGAGGCATGATCAAATTACTATTCTCAAAATCTTAAATTCAGATAAATAGTCAAAAAAATACAAACACTTACATTACTTATTTATATCAAGATATGTTTTTATATTTAAACTTGCATTCTAACTCTGATAATTGTAGCATTTGACTGAACTATACTAATAACCAAACTTCGACGTCAAGATCGGTCTCAAATTTTTATTTGCTTAACCAAAGTATAAGCATCCATCACCTAACCTTTATAGAAGTCAAAATATAACCAATGGCCAAAGGAAACGCAAAAGAAGTTAATAAAAGTAAAGCTAATGTAAAGCCTCAAAAAGGTTTTCAAAAACCTAAATCTAATACTCCTGTTAAAAAGGCTGTTAAAAGTAGATTACCAGAAGTATTGAAATGTATTCTCACCCACCTTAATTGATTTTTAGTGCAACAAGAGGACGTTAAATTGTTTTTGGCTGCTCAATCTCATATCGGAGCGAAGAATTGTGAAACTGCAATGGAATCATACGTATGGAAGAGAAGAACCGACGGTATATCCAATTTTATAAATAATGATTATAATAGGAGTTAATTTGATTGACATCCGTAAGACTTGGGAAAAGATTGTATTGGCAGCTAGAATCATTGTCTCAATTGAAAACACTACTGATATCGTAGTTGTTTCAGCCCGTCAGTATGGACAAAGAGCCGCATTGAAATTTGCTAATTTTACTGGTTGTACTGCTGTTGCTGGTAGATTTACTCCTGGTACCTTCACCAATTACATCACCCGAGCTTTTAAAGAACCTCGTCTTATCATTGTAACTGACCCAAGAACAGATCATCAACCGATCACCGAGTCAAGCTACGTCAATATTCCAGTTATTGCGTTTTGTGATACTGATTCACCACTTCAATTCGTTGACGTAGCCATTCCTATCAATAATAAAGCTAAACATAGTATTGGTTTAGCTTATTGGTTATTATGCCGCGAGGTATTGAGAATGAGAGGGACCATTGAGCGTAATAAGACGTGGTCTATCATGATCGATTTGTTTTTCTACAGAGATCCAGAAGAGGCAGAAAAGCAAGAGGCGGAGAAGGAAAATCAAGTCATTGGTTATAATGAGGAAGAATCCAATTGGGATAATGCTCCACAAGATCAAAGTGATTCGCTTGCTGGTGCGGCTACTGGTCAAGATTGGGGTGGTGATGGTGAAAATTGGGGTACTCATAATGCTGCCCCTTCTGATTCTTAGGCTTAATTCCCTTATTAAACTCTCATTCTTTATTCATCCTTTTTTGTAAACAGTGTTATGTAGAAATTTTAGTGTTTATTTTAAGGAGTTTCGATAGCTCTTTATTCAATAGTTCTTTAAGTGTCGTTTGATCTCGATGATAAAACCAAGATTTCTTTTCAGTATCGTAATCATATCTCTTAGGCCCACTATAAAAATATTACATGATTATATAAAGAACCTTAAAGGAGAAGATAGCCATATCTGTTTGTTAGGAGGCTGTTTGTTGATAACAAATGTACCAAGATTATCTAAATTAATTGTCAAAACACCACTCTATAATTATATTAAAAATTTCAGGTATACTGAATATTCTAAATCATATTCTTTCTTAGTTATATATTCTTCGACGCTTTCTAATATATTTTGTATGCTCTCTTCTGCGATTTTCTCATATGATATTGATTCGAAATTTCTAATTAAATAGATATAGATGAAGTTAATACGTTGCTTTGTATATCCGATTATTTAGCTTTATAGAGGTATTAAAGTATATTCGAGGTGTTCTTGTTTTGAGTGATGATAGTAATAGACCGATTTTATTCATCAGTTTCTGTTAAAATTTGAAACGAACCAAACTTTGGCTAGACAAGCATCATTATTTAACCTACTCAACTTGACATAAAAAGTAAAATCATAGCGTCTTTTTTCTATCTTTGATTAGTATCCAAATACATGATCTGGTGCAATAAGTTCAATCGTTTGTGTATCTTTGTAAGATATGATCCAAACAATATGGCACTTTATTTTCGTTCACCCATTTTACTTATTAAATAATTGGTTGATCAATAATCTAAATTCATTAAAAATTTGGTTGAGTTAAGCAAAGAATCAAAAAGGGACTACTCTGAAGGAACATAAAGAGCCATATGGAAGGAAATTTTTGAAGAAAACATTATTTTTTGGTTGAAATAGCTGAAAATAAAATATTTAAATATCATTTGGTTGAAATATACGTAGAAAGTTTTCATTTTTATCAACCAAAATAGCTTTTTATATAATTATCAAAAC
>NIPM01002106.1:1751-13342 GCA_002738285.1 Holacanthella duospinosa | reverse complement strand
GAGACACGAATAAACCTTTGACGAAGGAGCATCTTTCCCTTTTTGCTCGTTGTGGTCAAAATTCATTTTTTTTTCTTTTCGAATACCCTTAGCCATTGCCATTGACTTTAGGAGACTTAGGACCTTTAACGATTCATCAGAACACGAGCTCAATCATGGATAGACGAAATTCCCAGTATCCACTAAAACTATTATTAATGATTAAAATAAAACTAAAACTTTAATTTTACTTTCAAACCTTTTGGTTTCCCTGACTCAACTTTACTACTAAAGCTCAAGCATTCCGGACTCCTTTTACTTCTTCATTGTTAGTCACTGAAACTCAACAACTAATTCTGATTTAGAAAACTAAGAAAATCCTTATTTAATAAATTTAACAATTAGAACATTAACTAAGTTTGAAATAATAATGAACACAAATTTTTTTTAATAATAAAATTACAGAAAAGAGTAAATACTTTAAATCAATAAGAAAAACTCGCTCAACAATGAGCTTGCCAACTCCGATTGTTGAGAATCCTGAATCCTTACAGAAAGCAAGATTAAATTACTCAAGCTTGGTCAAAATCAGAATGATTCTCTGGAGTCCGGGCTCTGGGTTTTTATACCCGTGAGATGTAGCATACCTCGTGCACAAAAACTATTATAACAATGATAATAATAATTAAAAAAACTATAAAAATAAACTAAACCTAATTTCCATAATTAGTAACAAAAATAAAATAAGAGGAAGACAAACTTAAGTCAAAATTACATTAATTACACAATAATTTATAAAAATAATCATATAGTTGTACTGTAACCAAAAATACACTTGGACTATGACAATACTAAGACATCCTGATTACGATAATTGGAGTGCAAAAATTAAATTTTTCTATAATTGTATTAAAAGTCTAGTGGGAATTTTTGTACTGATAGTGATTCTCAATCGAAATTTTTTTCGAAAAATATCAAGCTCAAATAGAATAATTGGAGTAATTCAGAGTGGTTTGGTGAATAGAACTGTCATTTCTAGTTAAATTTAAATTACAATGGAGTCCGGTTAAAGTGATACGCGGAAGAAGATTATATAACCAATATTCGACTGTATAAATAATAGTTATTAATTATATTTGACTATACACAAAATATTTACCATTACAAGTTTTACTTCAGAACATGGCGGATTGGACTTTGTCTCATTTGTTCACTACCTTTTGACAAATATTGCTGTGTAATCAGACTAATTATAGCCTATCTCCAATATGTTGCAGATGCAGGAAACATTTTTTGTTAATTCACAAAACCTTACGAATATATTAAACTTCTAGAACTCATTTCACAACTGACACCGAGTACACAAGAATTGAACATTGAACAATTCTTACTGACATCTCTGATTGGAACTTTTCGAGATGAACTTTTACAGGTTTATTTATTAAGATAAACATGTAAGTATCGTATGCAGCAATATTTTCTGACCAAGAAATAGACTTTTAACAAATAAAATTAATTGCGACAGAAGCTGTAAGAATTTGGAACGATTTACTCTCAAAACAAAATTTTAACTAAAGTGTACCAAAATTTGCTTTTCTACGGCGCGATTTTTAATCTAATAACGTAGGTGTGTTGAGTTCATCGAAATATCAGATAGGCCTCCATCGTTTATAACCCGCCTTCTACCAGTTGGCGTTCAATTTCAGAGTATAAGCCGCGGTCCATCCGGGAGGTTTTAGGGTAGTTGGTATGAAAGTTTTGAGGTAGAAGGGTTTGAATCAATTACAGAAATTATAAATTGTACAACCTAAGGTGTTTTATCAGTTAATCGTTAAAGTACTGCTCAAAGACCTAAACCAACTAATGACATAAATAATGTGTCAACTATACTTCGTGCTTGTGTTCTTTGCATTCATAAAAACATCATATGGTGGAAAGGATAAATTAGCTGTAAGTTTCATTTTTGTGTCTGCATTGCATTGGTTACTTAGAGTTTTTGGATTGAAAATTCAAATTTGTAAAGTAAAAAGCAAAAAATAATGATGTAAATAAGGATATTTAACGTTGAGATTAAGACAGTAACCCAATCCGAATTTGAGATTGACAAGTGACTTAAGAAATATCTAAATATACAAATAATGATTATTCCAGACTTCTGGATCCAAGCATTATTAATCTTCAATTATTGATTTGATGTTGCTGCGTAATATACATCGATGTATCGCCCTATTTGTGGATTTTTTTATGTAGACCTTGTTTAGTATCATAACTACCTTCATTGGTTAAAAAATTTTTTTTCTACTTTATAGGCAGGAAGGTATATAATCGTCAGGAAAGTTTATAAAGTTTACAGAATTTCAATACTTTCCACTAACACTAAATCCAATCAGTTGGTATATTGTTTCCAGAAGATTATAAAATTTGTGGAATTAAACTTTCTTACGAAACTGTAAATTTTCAGGAAAATTTCAATTCAGTTTGAGACTGTTTATAAAGGTGTTTTATAAGTCGTAACGACTTATAAGTCGACCTACATATTTGACGAAGTGACCGTCATTGTTGTTACATCAACTATACTTTATAAACTAGATGAACTTATAAAATTGATAATCTTTAGTTTGAAAACAACACAAACTTTATCACTTTTATAAACTCTATAAAGTATAAACTTTTATTGATGTCGTGGAAGTTAAAGTGACATAACTTGGCTTTTGGTCTTTAAAATCCATAACTTTTATAAACTTTGCAATTGATTATAAAAGAAAAGTACCTAATAACTTTGATTACCTTGATGTTAGATAAAAAGCGTAAACGATTTTCTATATAACAATCTTAAAAAACATACTTGACATCTTCCAATTGATACAGTAACTTTTTTCCTCAGTCTAACTTTTGTTATAAAATCTCAAACCTTTGTGAATATAAATAAAAATTTTTAACTGTAATTAAGATGTATTTTTAAAATGCCCTACCTAGCAACCATCAATACGTACCAGCCCTTAATGATAGAAAATGAAATGCTATTCATAGGCGTGATAATATATTCTATTAGATGCAATTAGTGAAACCTAGCAATGGAAATTTTATAGTTGGCAAATCTTAAATCAAATTTTAAACAATCAGAAAACATGACATGACAATACAAAAGTATGGCTTAGCCAATATATATCATTATATTATCAGAACTAATTTTTTTTTAGATTTCATACTCCCAATCCCAATTCAATGTGAAGATATTGGAATACTTTGAATCAGTTTTTCCTGATGTTAAAAAGAAAATGTTAGGAAAAACAAAATTTGTAAAGAAAGAATTGAAAGTAGTAGAGTATTTCACTACATCTGAATACCAGAAGCTCGAAAATGAAGGAACATCATATAACATTTATTTTTTGATCAGATTTGATCAAATCGAAAAGTACACATGGATGCGAATTGAACGCTCAAAAAAAAGTAAAAGCCTTGGGAAAAAAGAAGATATGATATCAGTTGCTATAGAGCAAGATAAATATCATTTTGCGCTATATACCGAAACGAAACGACAAATTTTGTGCGATATTGCAAAGACGAATGGTTATACTTTAGAGGTAAGCTTGTGTGATATATCTAATACAGTCCAACTAGTATTTATGGGACGAATGGAAGTTACTTTTGACCCATGCTGTTTGCTGGAGCAAGGGGTGCTCCAAAAATTATTGCCAGTAAGACTCCTTAAAGCAATTTTTTACGATTTTTTGAAAATTGTAATTTCGGAACATTCGTTTGGGACACCTAACTTCTCATGTACATTGTCCCAAAAGAATGTTCCGAAATTCAATTTTCAAAAAATCGTACCTTTTTTTCTAGACGTCAGAGAGACTTGATTAAAAAAATTCTCCTCTCTACTTTCGCATAATCTTTCTAAAACATGTAGACAGTATCATCTAAAAAAAAATGCTTTAAGGAGTCTTACTGGCAATAATTTTTGGAGCACCCCTTTCTCCAGCAAATAGCATGGGTCAAAAGTAACTTCCAGTCGTCCCAAAAATACTAGTTAGACTGTAAGATAAATAATCAATTTTGTAAACCACGAGTTTGTAAACCGCATGTAAAAAACTGCATGTTTATTATTTAACAGAGATGGAGAAAAACCAAAGAAGAATTTAAAGACATTCAAAAACTTGTAGTTAGTGAACTCTGGAGAAGAAATTATGTGCAGCCTGAAGAAAAGCCTAATTGTAGTTTGCTTTACTCTTACGTTTCAAACGAGTTAAGTCTCCCAACAAATAAATCGGAAGTATTCATACTTCTGTATAAACTTGTATCTTCAAGAGACCAAAGTTTAAATTNTCTCCCAACAAATAAATCGGAAGTATTCATACTTCTGTATAAACTTGTATCTTCAAGAGACCAAAGTTTAAATTTTAGATATGTTATTACACACATTAAGAAGGAAGCAGGACCAGTGGATGTAATGCTGAAATTATGCGTTACTTCAACTTACAATAAAACTAAAACATATAATTCGTCATTTATTTTAGCAATTGCAATTATGAAGGTGAGGAAAAATTAACAAAGTTTTATGAGTTTTATTATGCTNTCGTCATTTATTTTAGCAATTGCAATTATGAAGGTGAGGAAAAATTAACAAAGTTTTATGAGTTTTATTATGCTTTTAAACTGCTAAACGTCATAGGGAAGCGATATTTTCTATTACCCGATTTCGAAATATGTCCGAAACTGCTGCAAGAGTGATTTTGGCAAGCTTAGTCTTTCGGTAATGTTTCGTTACAGTATCTGTTTGGTACTGTAAAATTGTTTCATAACTGTGGATTTAACTTTTAAACTGAAGTATGTTAACTAAAACTCACTATAAGTTCCCATCTAAGTTAGGTGCCNAACTGTGGATTTAACTTTTAAACTGAAGTATGTTAACTAAAACTCACTATAAGTTCCCATCTAAGTTAGGTGCCCAGATAGGCACAGAAGAATAAGGATCAATTCATTGCGGAATTCAGATACCGTGCTTTTCAGAAACATGTACCTTATGGGGAAAGTTTGCATTGTGAAAGGCATATGAAAAATAAGAAGAGTTTCACATCCATTACTCAATCTCAATCTCCAAATTTCCTCAAAATATTTGCGCGCCAACTCACCAAAGGGTTACTATTTTACAGATAAACAACTTACAATCAATCCTGATAGGTAAATTTTAAGCTTCTCTCATTTTTCTTTAAATAACTTGACAAAATTTAGTAAAGTAATAACACTCCAATTTCAACCTGAGTCACGGACATCTGGAACTATTGAAAGAAGTAAATGGTAAATAAACAAAATAAATTAATATTTTATAATTTCTCTAAAACCATTTCATTTTACATTACCCTAAATGCAATATAATAATAATAATATAATGATATAATAATATAATAATATAATAATATAATAATATAATAATATAATAATATAATAATATAATAATATAATAATATAATAATATAATAATATAATAATATAATAATATAATAATATAATAATATAATAATATAATAATAATTGAATTAAACAAACCGATTCATCCAATTCAAAAAAGTTTTATTCGGTGCACGAGTCTGAAATGATTATAGCAATTTTAGTGTACTCTCGAACCAAATAGCATTGAGCCCTCGGCGGGATGACCATGCTTCAATTTTCCATACAAATATTGTAAAATTAGAGTGGTGTGTGGCATTCATTCAACTTTATATTGATTTATTCAGTGAATGAAATGTCGTCATCAGAATTGTCTGAAATTTCTTCACTACTACTGCTTTCACTAGAATCTCCTAATCTTATAACAAGATTTGGATTAGATTGGATTAATTCCATGTTCCTTTCAATTAATCTATCGCGAACCCAATATTTTTCTTCGTATTTTTTAGTTTCCATTACACAATTTTTCCATAATTGTGGAGTCACTAGAGTTAGGAAATGATTCGTAAGCTTTAAAACATTTTGAGTGCCTCCGCCGTTAACTCGACTAACGGAACCTTTAACCCAGGCCCATATTAACTCGATTGGGTTAAGCTCCCAATGAGCAACAGGTAATACAACAACTTAATATTTTTCCCACTATCTCTAGTAACATTTTGAAGTTCGTAACGCTCCTCCGTTGGATAATTTCTATACTTTCATAGANAACTGTGGATTTAACTTTTAAACTGAAGTATGTTAACTAAAACTCACTATAAGTTCCCATCTAAGTTAGGTGCCAGATGGGTATAGAAGAATAACCAAAAGCTACGAGTGAGCGGGATTTAGATTGAAATAAGAAATGAGAGTGTGGCATATGCTTCGTTAATAATCTTCACTTTTTGTCTCAATTGAATTGAAAAAGTGAAGACTTAATTAAGAAGTATAGTACAGCAGGGTCATTCCTGGACTTGGTTTTTACTCTCAGTTAAGGACGAATTAGAATTACAGAATGGCGGATCGCGACAAAAATAAAGCGGAGAAACAGAGAGAGGGGTCGGGAGGTTCTTTGTTGAGCGAGGTGGAATAGATCCCAAGGTATCATACCCCATTCTCCACTTTGGCTTGATTCTCTCAACTAACCACCTCTCGTCATCGCCATTACAGAATCCCCTTTTCTAAAAAATGCTTTTGTTGGATATCCGCAAATATTCCTAGCAATCACATAGATTGGGATGAACTATGGTGAAAGTGAAGAAAGAGGGTACTAAATAAGATTACTCACCCTGTATTGTAGAACCAGAAATGGAAAAACCCTGAGAACTTTCACCAACTTGTTTCCCGCCAAAATTTTAGTGCTGGCTACCGGCAATGTAACAGACTTTTTTGTAGCTAATTAAGTTAAATTTATTTACAACATTAAAATTTCGTATAATTGCATCAATTCATGATTCCCTACGCCAACAATTTCATCCTTGAATTGAAATTTGCATAATCAATTTAATTAGGTATGGTGTAAAGTTTAAAGTATTTTATATCTAAAAAATCTGTTTTAATTAGTGAAGGTCGTTTCCAACATTAAGTTTCAATGATTTTTTAGAAAAAATTGTCAAAGCTTACCGCGAGTTACAAACATTTCAGAGTTAAATAGATCTGTTCATCATTCTCAGGAAATATTAAATTCTGAATATTTCGTTCCAGAAACGCTCAAAGTAATTTAATAATTAGGTCACAATTATAAGGTAATATTCAAGGTTGCTATGAGAAATCTACAAAAAACATCTTTGATAAGGTTAGTCCATAACTCCTTTATTTCAAAATTTTTTAATTTTCCAATTTCTTGATTTCGAAATATGTTAGAATATAGCCTTGGGAACGGAGTTAGATGTCGGTTCGACATCCAGCTTCAAAAACACAAAATTTGAAGATGAGCCGAGTTATGCACTAACCTTACCAAAGATGTTTTTTGTAGATTTCTCATAGCAACCTTGGTAATATTAAAAATTATTTTCAAAATCTAAAATCCTACTATTCTTTGTTAACTAATTTTATTAGTGAAATATTCAAATCTACGGACTAAACCTGTTTGCGGAGTGAATAAAATTAGACGAAATTTTAATGATATAAATTAATTTAACTAATTTAGAAAAGCTACCCATGGCGCCACTTACATTGGTGGTTGTCAACACTGAAATGTATTTCATGCGTGTTTATTTTAACCGGACAAAGTGACGCTCGGGACAGGTAAATTTCGTTCACTAAAGCCAAGAGTTCAGTATAGCCGGACTACTTAAGCACTGTATAATTTTAACGAAAACCACGACCGTTGAAGATAAATACGCTCAACCATTGAGAATTGTTTCTAATCAGCCACAATATTTTTTTAATTGCTCAGTACTAGCGTTATTTTTAGAATCNTCCTCAGTACTAGTGCTATTTTTAGAATCTGAAATACTAATTTTCTTATTTTTTAAATTAGAATTGCTATAAGGAATTAATCAATTTGTTTAAAAATTTAGGCGAAAAATACAAGTGATGGTCTTGAAATGCAGTTAAATGAATCAATTTTAATTATTGATGAAGTTATGGCCAAATGTCGAATTATTATTGCACCAGTTGAGAGTGAAAAAGAAGAAGAAGAGTATACGACTCCTTTGCCGGATCCGGAACTAAATATTTGTTATTTTGCGTTGAAAAATGCTTCATCTGAATCTTCGATTTTAATTGTGTTTGAACTAAACCAAACGTACAAGGGAAAGAATGATCGACAATTTATGTTAGCAGTAATTCCAATATCCTCTGGCAAACTTTCGCCTTGTGGAATCGAATATGTTAAGCTGAATAGCAGAAAGGAATGGAATACTTCAAAACCTGATCAGAATTTTGAGAATGAACTGCTAATTCAATTGGTCAACTTCATTCAAAAGGGATCACTGCATGTAGGCATGTCAATTTATTAGAAGTGAAGAACAGCAGAATACAGTTCCAATTATAAAATAATTATTATAACGAGATGTTTTTTTTTCTAATAGTTAGTATAGCATTTCTCTAGAATATAATTGAGTAAAGAAAACATCTTAAATGTTGCCAAGAAGAGAAAGAATCTTTATGAAAATCTTACTGAGAAAGTAAAATCTTTCATAGGTATAATATGACAAATTATGATTTAATATAAGAATAAAAATTTTCAAAAAAAAACCATTTCCATTTTTCTGTATTTTTTTTTCTATAGCAACGAGTGTAAAAGGGAAGTCGGATGTCATTCGATATATAAGTCAAAAATTTCAAATTAAAAAAAAATTTTTTTTTTAATTATTATTAGAGTGCATGTCTTAACCTCTTTAGGTTATTTTCCTGTGGTGTTTCTACATTNATGAGATGTTTTTTTTTCTAATAGTTAGTATAGCATTTCTCTAGAATATAATTGAGTAAAGAAAACATCTTAAATGTTGCCAAGAAGGGAAAGAATCTTTATGAAAATCTTACTGAGAAAGTAAAATCTTGCATAGGTATAATATGACAAATTATGATTTAATATAAGAATAAAAATTTTCCAAAAAAACAACCATTTCCATTTTTCTGTATTTTTTTTTCTATAGCAACGAGTGTAAAAGGGAAGTCGGATGTCATTCGATATATAAGTCAAAAATTTCAAATTAAAAAAAAATTTTTTTTTTAATTATTATTAGAGTGCATGTCTTAACCTCTTTAGGTTATTTTCCTGTGGTGTTTCTACATTTAAATATGTCTAGTAGTTTTTTCAGTGTAGTTTTAGAAGTTTAGAAATTATGTTGACCATTTGTTAAAATCAAATTCAACTGTAAATTATATTAGTTAGATCTCCCAACTCATATCTAAAACTCCAATAAAATTATTTGAAAATTCAATTTTTCAGCAAATATATTCAAGTTAAACGGTAAAAATTGTTGTTTAATTCTCTTGGTAAGTTACTTTGAAAATACAAATTATGTATCAAGTTTACAAATTGAAGGCTCTCGTAGAAGAAAAGCAAGTTTCAGGTTTTGTAAATTTTTAAATAAATAGTTACCATTAGTAATCGAAAGTTTCCATTTCCAAGCCGTAACAGTACAAACTGCTCCTGAAGTCTATTACAAAAACCATTGCGAGAAAATTATAATGTAATTTATTGACTTTTTGAAACTGAAAATGACCTTCACCTTTGTCAACTTTAAGCTACATTCTGACTTGACCACACGTTGACTTTTGTTGAGATATTTTACTATTCAAAAATACTCATCCACTTTGAGGCTTATACGTTGAAAATGAGTACCAAAACATTTTGCTCGGTTTATGCACAAGGGGGCCTATCTGATAATTCAATAAATTCCTCACAGTTCCGCTCTTCGCAGCTAAAAATCGTACAATAAATGAAATATTCTCTGGAATTCAGAATTTGGTTCCTTTCTGTATCTCAAAGCAAAAATTTTCTCCAAAATCAAAATAGTTAGTCAAAAGTCTCCCGAAAATATCAACTTATAAATATTATTAAATTGCTCTACTCATTATTGATGTCACTTTTAGGTCTTAGAAATAGAATGATAAGAAAGAGAGGTCAAAGGTCAAAATATTATAAAGGATGATGTACACTGGAGGTCAGAGTTAAGTACACATAGAGAAAGTATCAAATCAGCACCATTTTATAAAAATTTAGTCTGTTTTTTAGAGTTGTGCACCGCATGACAAAATTATTTATAAACAAAACTTACCTAACCCAAACCTTATCTAATTCCTGTAGCTTCTCAATAATTTCTTTCTTAACTTTCTGCTTTATTAGGAAGAACCGATATTTGATAAATTTTTTGATAAATCCTGGAAAGAAAAGTATGTGTAGATTAATAATCAATTACTTTGCAATTTTCAAGTGTCTCATAAAAATGTCCTCAAGATTGATTAAAATAACTTTTGAAGCAGGAAGAATTTATTTCCGCATCATCTGAAAAACCAAAATAAATAAATTAGTGCCTCTCTATCTTAAGAGGAGCCAGACGTATGAGATATAGTGACTTTTTAGAATAATTTGCGACGTTCTTAATGTCTGGTCCTCCAACCTCAACTGTGTAGTAGTATCTGTAAATTTGAATTAACTCCAATGTTCTATAAATATTTTTAATCTTCTTGCTTGTGGACTCGTAATACTCAAGCAGCTCATTGGTATGTTTTTTTTTATATCCAACTTTTTAAATAAATGACTAAATTGTCGGCCGGCGGTCGAAAAGTAGCATGTGAAGGCGTAAATCCCTTTAACTTCTGGGAAATTTCAATTAGTAGTAATTTTGTATAGGTGGGAAAAAACAAATGGTTTTTGCGTGTTTTCATGAAGTACTTCATAGCTTTAGTATGAAGTAACTGACCAAAACTGTTAATAGCATCCATTAAACTTTGAATATCGTGTGTGAATTGGCTAGTAAAATGGAATTATTTACGAATAAGGTCCTTAGTTCGTTTCTAGGTTTTTCAAGACTCAATTCTTCCATTGTCTTCAATTAACCCATTTACAGAGTTTCCCTGACCTATTTAAACGTACTTGAAATCAATTGAATCACTGCATGGGGTTTCCAGATGTGAATATTATAATCAAAAATTGAAAATTGAATATTTTNTGGGCAGGGGGATCACCCAAAACAACCCCCAAAGTAATTCTATGTGAATTACCTAGTAGTATGTCTACTAGAAAAAGAGAGGCTATGTGCTCTGTACTAAAGTCTAGTACAAAGAGCTATACGCCTAAGCGTAGAAGGCCCAGGGTTATGTACCCTAAGCCTCGTGGCCAAGAGGAAGACCACACGAGCTTAGAGGGAGAGCGTCTGCCGGTTTTGTTTCGGCAGAGACGCATAGGCCCTAAGGTTATGACTAACCTAGTGTTCGGCCATCTCTCGTATGCTGTGCGTATAGACGAGGGATCTAATATATCTGTTATTAGTCCCGAGTTTTTACATACAGTGAGGGGTTGTGTACATAAAGAGTACACAGTAACTCCGCTGCATGTGAGAACTGCGTCTGGTAGCACTACCTTGTCGCATTATGTGGAACTATTGTTCACATATAGCAAAAGGAAGTGTATATGGGGCTTTTATGTAATGCCCATCCTTCCAGAATCCCTTTTGTTGGGTACGGATTGGACTAGGTGTCCATCCCTGTCTCCGAATAAAAATGGCTACGTGCCT
>NIPM01002105.1:0-11671 GCA_002738285.1 Holacanthella duospinosa | reverse complement strand
GCTAACTTTTCGCTTCAATAAATGCATGTTAATTTAGTCTATGCTATAATTTCTTCGTTTAACTCAAGACAGTAACTGAATTAAAATATCATAAGTGACGAGTAGATTAATTTTTTTAAGTCAAATTTTCAATTCATAGTTCATGCAACGATCCTTTCGCAAATGTGCTGTAGAAAATCTTTTGCAGTATACGTAAACAAACTCTAAATACTTCATTAAAGGCATTTTGTTAAATGATGCTGGCACAAGATGTTTAAGAATGGGGTACTACTAAACTGAGCGTTAAACACCATTCTTGTTACACAAAGTATTTTGTAATCCCATTACATTTGCTCAAACTTTTACAAATTGCCAATTACAAATTACTTGCTCGAAATTACCAATTACAAATTACAATTACGCATTACAATTTTGTAATTAGATTACGCAATGCGAATACATGTAGTCTAATTAGAAGTAATTTGCCCTGCTATGCTAAACACCAACACTGATCTAGGTATTCAGTGTTGCTACATCCCGCAAACTTATCCAAACATGTCATAACCTAAGAGTCTAAAAGTTTCTCTANCAACTAAACACCAACACTGATCTAGGTATTCAGTGTTGCTACATCCCGCAAACTTATCCAAACATGTCATAACCTATGAGTCTAAAAGTTTCTCTACGAATCACACACATAGGTAAGCAATGTTGTCACATTTCATAAACCTATCATGTTCAAATGTTTATACCTGTTAGGGACACCGACAGCTCTGCTACAAAGCAGAGCTGTCGGTAATCGGTGGAAAAATTTTATATTCATAGGTTAAAACAGGTATAAACATTGGATATAAACAAATAAGAATTATGGTTTGAAAATCTGATTTAAAATTTTCCTAATAATTCCTAACCCTTTCATCATGAAATTTCATTTGTTCGTGTTACCCTACTTTTGACTGTTCTTGAATAAACAATATATAACAATGACCCGAATAAAATTCAATGAAATATGGAACAAAAACTCATTCCATAAAATCTACAAATACTATTATATACTGTATTACTGAATCGAAAAAAAAGTTATTGCAATTGGTATTTTTTATTTTAGTACATAAATTAACGACGACGCTTACTTTTCTTCCTTTATCTAATATATGTCATATTTAAAAATTATAAAACTTGAGTAAGAAAGTTTGGAGGACACTGAAGAAAGTGTGGCTAATATTTAGATACGATCCATATTGATGTCACATGTTGAGTCGTGGTAATAAACCAATTAGTTTCAAGCATCATAATCAAGATGTATTAGAAATGGTATCTGGTATGGAACGTTGTACAATTACAATAAATAATTTTTCTAATGCTGTCCATCAGAGCATGGGGAAGTAAATTTTGTCTCATGATCATTGCTGGGGAAGAAAACCACATATGGTTTCATAGCATATAGCTCAACAAATTAGTTTCCTTGTGGAAAAAGACATACAGTTTGAGAAGGACAATACAAAATCAGAAATACAAATCATACAGCAATGGCCAAGTTAATCAGGGCCGTCTTTTTCCAACTTTCACCAAAATCGGTTTAGGGCATTAGATACACAATTATGACAAAATTGAAAGTGAAGTTAGCTGACAAATTTGAACAATTAATAGAGAAGGCGGCAGGACTAATTTTTAATTTTTAATAATTTATTAATAATTATTATTAATAAATATATTTATGTTTATTATGGTTTATTTATTATACTATATTAATATAATATATATAATATATATACAGTGCGATAATCTGGGGAGAAGACAATGATACCCAAGTTCGCCCACCCCACCCGTCCCAGACACCATAGTTCCCATATATGCTATTCAGTTCGGATGAAGTGGGTAAACTTGGGTATCGTTGTCTCCTACCCAAATTTTCGCACTGTATATTATAGTAATATATATACTATATTATATGTATTATATGTATTATATATTTATAATATATTTATATAATAAATATATTGTTATAGTTCTAAATATTTATATGTGACGTCAACTGTATGATTATTTTTTTTATAAATTATTATTAGATAATTTATGTAATCGTTGACTTACATTTGTCTTTATTTTATTTTATTTGTTTAGTTATTAATTATGGAAATTAGTTAGCTTAGCTTTAGTTTTTTTTCCATAATTTCCTTTGTTTTATTATCATAATAGTATAATAATAGTTTTTGTGCACGAGGCACTCTAAGGCTTCAAGGGTATAAAAACCCAGGGCCTGGAGTCCAGTGACTCATTCTGATTTGGACTAAGCTTCAGTAGCTTAGTCTTACCTTGAGTAGGGGATCAGAATCCTCAACAATGGGAGTTGGGAATCTCATTGTTGAGCGAATATTCGTTTTGATTGACTTAAAGTAATTGTTTTGTTTATTTTTAATAATTTCATTATTAAATAAAAATTATTTTCAAAATTCTATTGTTGTTCTTTTTGTTTCATTTATTGAATAGGGTTTTGTTTGTTTTTAAAACAAAGTTAATTGATTAACGAGTTAGCGTTAGTGATGCCTGGGAATTTCGTCCAACTAAATTCAAGTAAGTTGGTCGATTTAGCCCAGGATCATAACAATTGATGGAGAACTAAAGTTAAAGCTTTAGTTCATGTAACTTTAAATTATTTTTAATCAATCAGTTAATTGATTAATGAATTAATGTTAATGGATTCTGGGAATTTCGTCCAACTAAATTCAAGTAAGTTGGTCGATTTAGACCAGAGCCTTAGCAATATTAATAATTATTATTATAAATAAATAAAATTAAGAATAATTATTAAAATATTTCTTAAATAATTTTTGATAATTTTTAATAATAATTTCTAATAATATTTTTTTAATTTCAATTTTGCTTGTTCTTCAACCACAAGTCAACTTCACTCCTTCTAACTTTTGAATTTTGCGTTATTTGATTTCTCAAATCAATTTTTGGTAAAGCGACTTTCTACAGCCCGGATTAACTTGGCCATAGGTTTTTTTAATAAGAGGTTATAATTTTGTCAGAATCAAGTCTGAAACCAAACAACATGGGGAGTGGAATTGCACTGTACTTTTCGGATCATTTCTTATAAAAAATTATAATTAGAAAACCGAAAGTTGCAGGGCAATTGGATTTTCTAAATATGCTGAATTGATGGCAATTTTAATTAAGCCTAAGTTTCAGAGGAAAATAATGTTGTTAACTATATATAAAGCACCAAAATGACACAAAGCTTCAGGTATTTCAGAGTTTTTTTGAACTTATTGTTGAAAAACTCTCTTCCGACAAACATGACTTAGTGATTATGGGTGACTTTAATATTGATTTTTGGTAAATTCGAATACAATGTTCAGAATCATTAACTTTTAACTAATTAATTAAAGAACCAACAAAGGGTCACGGCCAACACAAAATCACTTCTTGATCATATATATGCTCCATTTTCCAAATTTTTTTAAATAATTGGGGTTAACAATACAGCATTTACAGATCATAACATGGTATTCTGTATTAGGAATGGCAATATTCAGAAACACGGTTCTAATAAGATAATTGAAGTTAGAATAAGAAAAACAGTTAATTGGGATGAGGTTACAAAAGACCTAAAATCAATTGATTGGTCGTGCTGAAGTGAGATGTCAGTAGACGAAGCTATAGAATCATTTGATATAAGTTTTAAAAAGTTATTGATAAATATATATCCATTAAAAATCAAAGTTAGAGGAAAACGTAACCTATGGTTGAAAACGTAACCTAACAACCTGAAACTCTAGAATTGAGAACTTTAAGAGATAAAAATTATACAAAGTTTTTGGAATCTAGAAATCCAATTGCTCAAAGTGACCATAAAAAGCTTAAAAATAGGGTTCTAAACCTTATCACCAAGACTAAAAATTTATACTACAAGTCGCAATTAGATGAAAATAAAAGGAACGTAAAAGTTGTTTGGAAAATAATAAATGACTTTACAAATTACAAGATCAGACAGAATAGAACTTTTCTTGCTCTAAATAATAACAACGAAACATGTGAATCAATACGTAAAATAGGTAGTATTTTGACGGAAGAATTTACTTGTATTAATGAAACTGGTATAATGCATCCCTATATCAATAATGACTTAAAAATAATGAAATTTTAAACATTAATCCAACTAAAACTTCAAAACACCGACGATATGATCTTAACAGCAGTTAAAAAGACTAAATCATCATCCATAGTTACGGATATAATTCCTTCCTTATTCATTAACTAACCAATTATTAAGTGAAAATCAGCATGGTTGTTAGGTTGGTTTTCTAAAAACTCTTACTTCTTATATGATAATCTAGATGCCTCGAAAAGTAGTGTAACTGTAGTCTGCGTAGACTTTGAAAGGCCATTTGATTGTGTCAATCATGAAGTTTTGGTAAACATCTTAACTCATAAATATAAAATAGACTCTTGGTTATGTAATCTCATAAAAAATTACCTTTTCGAAAAAAAAATCGAAATTATAATAAATAACACCCTATCTGATGATTTAAAAATACATTCTGATGTTCCCCAAGGTTCAACCTTAGGTCCTCGTTATTTTCTCTTTTTATTGAACTTGATGTGGTTTTCATAGATTTAAAAAACAATATCGAAATAAATGTACTTAACAACCTATACTTATACTTCAAATCGAAATACATTATAGCAGGCTAAACGCTAGGTAATACCTTTTTTGTGAAATTTGAAAAAAATTGGAAAATAGTAT
Organism: Holacanthella duospinosa; assembly: GCA_002738285.1. Lineage (NCBI taxonomy): Eukaryota > Metazoa > Arthropoda > Collembola > Poduromorpha > Neanuridae > Holacanthella > Holacanthella duospinosa. The sequence goes on along the minus strand of NIPM01002105.1, from coordinate 6,939 downwards.
TAAAAGGATTAATCTTTTGCAATATCTGCAAACACATTTGATAAGACAATTTATTATCCCAAAAAGATGAAAACCTTTAAAAATATTTTCTTTAATAGTCACAAATTTCCGCTAATCGGATGATAAATAAGAGTTAATAAACATTCATATTATAATAATTACTAAAATGTGAATGTTTTAATTACCGTACCCACACTGACACGACAAAATCCTGGTGTTAATTTGAATAAAATGGTAGCATTGAAATTTTTATTTCTTCAATTGAATTGCTATAATTGTTAAATTTACCAAAGAGGTCTTAGATCATAACCATTACGTTTTCAGTTGCATCTGCTGTACTTTACATGTTTGTCTTGTTACAGCACGTAATTACATTAGGTAAATAATTAGAAACGTAAGTTGATTTTGTGAGGAACAAATTTATAAAAATTGCGTTTCATGCCAGTATTAAATTTTAAGACTCCTCCCACATAGAGGCCGCATCTCGATTCCTAGCCGTAGAACTTTCTTCAAGTTTAAAATACAACGCGCCCTTGCATTTTTATGGAGTAAATTAATGGTAGCGCTGTGTTACATAAAATATCAATTTCCGTTATCAAACTTAATTTAATCAAATTTTGTCCCAACTGACATGGCATACAATATAGACGGACAATACTGGACAAACATTTGTAAGAGTAGAATATAATTTTTCGCCTATTTTTTGCTATAGACTATCTTCACCTAATTTTTTTTCTGCCTTCGCCACGTAAAACATTTTTGGTCCAAGTGATGTTTTTCATAAAACCACATAGTGAAGGATGGGAATACAAAAACAACGTCTGCTGTATCAAAAAGGTCAACAGTAACTTATGCTTGAAGACAAGATTTTTTAGCATAATTCTAAAACAATATGGTAGATACACAGCATTTTGTCAAAAAGGTGATTTTCAATAAATCACCTTTGTCACAATGTTGTCATCTTTGACATGGAAGACATGAAATTTATTTTCAAGCTGTTCCTTTGCAATATGTTTTATGCAGAAGATAAGTCGAACCCTTTTCCTAAAAGATAGGATGGGCCAAACGCAACATCTCGTTTTCTCAAAATCTTCGCAGCAGTGTAAATGAAATAGTAGGAAACGCAAAAAGTTAAACATTTCCTGCAAATTATTTTGTATTTTCTATCTGTTAGATAATGAAATGTGTATATTATCCTATTTCTATATTCAAAATTAGTTAAAAGTATGTAACTTGTTTACTATGTATGGAAAATGAAAAATTCTGGAATCTAAATTTTGCAAAAATTTCAATAATATACGTTCGCAATGACTTTAACATTGTGACGAAACCTACAAATTGACGGAGTAAGAAAACCTTGCAGGTACTTCAAAATTAGCAAACAAAACAAGTTGTTGATTTTAGTCAATTTCGGAAGAAGATATTCAGGTTTGAGTAATTTATCCCTTCATAAAGCTTCTTAAGAAATAATTTCAGGTGCGTAGAAAATGAAGAAAGTTCTACTAAGGTTAATATGGAAGGTCAACAAATATTTTATATGCAATAAAATTATTTATAGTAAATACTTATATATACTTATATTTATAGAGAAGCACCACCAGGCATCACAGTTAAGCGGCTAATACTGTGTTTCTAGGAATGCAACGCCAGGTACAGGATACACCTTCCTTATTCAAATTTATACAATCATCTACAAGGGGCACTCAAGACTATTGTAATAAGGTTTTTTTAGCCTATGAATATGAATACGTCTTTGAACGGTTCATGCAAATGATTGTCTCCAAACGGCTCTTGTGCCTTCTTTCTTTGATCAGAAACACTCTCTTTTGCATTCGGCTTACATCATTCTTTAGGACGTATTACCAAACAGAGTGACTAAATTAATCTTTACTCGGGTTTAAATTAACCTGATCAAATATGAATTCGAAGGTGAACGCATTTGAATAGTATGGTCGAATTGTTACTTCGAGCCAACAGTAGGTTGAGTTCTTGGTCCAAATTTACCAAAACACTCTGGGTATTAAGAAAATCCCAGGGAATTCCGTCCTAAGTAATTTTTTGCACTGATCTTATAATAGATAGGGAGATCATTTGCAAAACTTCACATATTAAAATATATCCATCTATTTGGTTTGTATCGACTATAAGAAAACTGCGATTGTCACAGAATTATCGATACTCATAAAGGTAGTCCAACCATTTGGTTGCCTGCTGTGCCTTCTGTTCAAAATGACTAGCACTGTCACAAAACGCCAGTCAAAGAGTAGTCTTCCTTTTGCCTTAGTGTTTTGGTCGTCAGCAATCCGTTTGCCCCATGCGAGTATATCCCCCGCCGCATCCAAGTCGCTTAGTAGTATAATACCTTGACTATTTATTTATACTATTCCAAGTTTGATGTTAATTAAATGGCAGAATAAATTATGAAACGATGACTTTGAATTAAAATGCCTTTTTTCATCTGTTCGCTGTTATTTATGTAATTGTTCGCAACTAGAACATGAACATGTATACACAACTTTATTTGTTACTTGAATATACAGGTTGTAGTAAAAAAAGTAATTTATGCCGTCAAAAATTAGTGTAAAAAATGTCATTAATCTTTTCCTAAAAAAAAACAGAGTATTTCATCAGTCATCAGTAGTCAACACCTCAAAGTTACAAATCTTTGAGGAAAAAAGCATTTTTCCAATGCCAATATCTTATATGGTATAATACAGCAGTTGATGGTCATAAGACTGAGACTGTGGCAAGGAAGAAGCTAGGTTGTACAACAGCCTTAAAACGGTTATCAGATCTTAAATGCGACAATAGAGCTAAACGCAATAAAACAGCGATACTGAAAAGACTATATTGATAAAAATTTCATAACTAACTAGTGTATGTTCCACTTTTATTTCTAGAAGAAAACGATGAAAATTTTCATTAAATTTATTCTCATTGATAAGAGCTTTTAGTGTTATTGGGGTAATGGTCTCAAGTCCAAATTACTAAGTCAATACCCTTGTCCTTACAAGTTTTTACTCTTACAAATAACTTAATGAATTTGACAATTTTCATTTTTGAAATATTTTTACTCCTGTTATAATAAGTTTACCAATTAAAGCAAACAAAAAAAAATTGGGAATATTACTGTACGAAATATTAGAGTTACTAGAAGAAACACGTGAATATTTATTGTTGAATTATTATTGAATGTTTATTGTCAACTCTACTTTTGTATAAAATTATTTTTTTGGATCAGTTTTATTATTTATTAATATAGTTTTATTACTACTATATTTAGTTAATATACTTTTTTTGTCCTATTACGCAGCTGTCACGACACGTATTAGTCACACAGTAATGAAAGAATAACACGGTACAAGAATTAACATTGATAGGAAACGATAAATTTAATACTTATTTCGACTAAATGTGAACTTATCAATGATAGTAGTAGAACCGGTCCTATCAAAGCAAATAAACATAAACCTCACCTAGAATTTGCTTCATTTAAAAATCATAAACCTTGTCTAAGAGAGAGTGGCTAATATTTAGTAAGTCTGAAGGTGAAATTTTGTGTACAGGGTGTTCACATAAAAAGTTTGAAACATTAAAGTTTAAATACGAAATATTGCTTTGACATCCCTTATTATTCCAATTATGAAATGCAATTGGTGAAGATAAAATTTGAATTTATGATAGTTTGTGTGCAGGGTGTTCACAGAAACAGTTAACCACAATTTTCTCTGCTGTACAAAAATTGGAAAGTTAAGCAAGTAGAATACAATTAAGGATTTGCCATGCGAAAATAAATGCCAGATCCCTTCTCCAAATGAATTTTAATTTCATAATGATACAAATATGTGAAGTACGCCCAGTCATACTAAAAAGCGTGAAAAAAATTAAATAAAACTTGTAATCATAATGCAACTCACGCCAATACCTTCAGAATTTCATTTCTTTTTTAATTGAGTCATTGTACTTTATGAACGATGCGAGATTGGGAAGCCAGTTTTGCTTAAGCCTTTTTGTTGGAGCAAAGATGTCCAAATGGTTTCGTGGAATATTGCTAAGCAACCAATTTTTTTTGTTGAGATAGGATATCAGCTTGAACACGATAGTTGAAAAGCAGCGTAACGTTCAAAAATAAATTTTTTACGATCTCTGGAACAGTAGTTATAATTTTATGAAAATTGAAAGTTTCCGGTGGTCTTGTATATCTGCCGAGTCTAACTGTAATCGTGCCTCCGTCCATTATTACACATGCGTATGATAGTATGTTGTGTTATTATTTCTGCATTCAAATAGTGTGAACATTACATTGACGGTCAGGAATTAAAGTTAGAAACAGATAATAGGGCACTATGATGGCCAAGTAAGATGAAAACAATAAACAAGTTCATATGCAGGTCATTGCATATTCTGGACTTTCTTTAAGCATTTATCACTCACCACGCAAGTTAAATATTGTAGCAGACGCTTTCTCACGAGCACCTATAGGGTTACAGTGAAAACGTGGACACACAATAGGACAATTTAAATTTAAAATTAGTTGGTAAAAAGTCTCAAGTGTTTCTGTTTGTAATATTAAAAATTATGTTAGAATGATAAAGCTCAAACAATCATAAGGTCAAGAAATTTTGTAGTCTACTGCAGCGTTGTTTACACGGTGGAAAAGTACAGTGGGAAACTTCCATTCATTCCCTTATCCATAAGACACCAAATTATTAAATATTTAATGGTCGTCTGGAATCGGCACACATGGGTTTCTGTAAAACACTCCATCGACAACTGCGCAAAGCTTTTTGAACGAACTTACGTGAAAATATTTTAAAATGCGTAACATCTTGCGATATTTGTCAAAGGAGAAGGAATCCTACAACAAAACCATCAGGAATACACAGTTAGCTTCAAACTGATCTTTTCAGTTTTATGGTTAGAAGCTACAATACAATATATTACCATACACAGTGTAGGCAAAAAAAATCTAAATAAAACAACAATCAAATTTTCTTTACTCTCCCAATAGTATTCTTTTTTATTCATAAATATATATCTAATTGTATAACAATTATATCTGCACCACCCTTTCACAAACACTCATAAATAACACTTTACTGTAAGATTCGAGAGGGTAATTATTTTGAGGGTTAGATACGAGTAACGGGAACATTTTTGAAGAATCCGTATTCTGTTAAAAGCACAAACATGTATAATAAAAATTCCTTACACTTACCTAAAATGTTTTAAAAAACTGCTGTGACTAATAATGCTTTCCCACTTCAACATAAGGCATATAATAACCATACTCTATACTAAAAATTTTCGTAATTAAAACTATTCTGATATTCCCGACGCATCAATCTTCTGAATAATGATTTTTCCTACAACTGTATTTTATGGAGTTGCTTTAAATTTAAGGAGAATGCTAAATTTTTGCTTTCACTACAGTTTTGACATCGACTTCGGATTTTCTCTTACTGAGAGATAAACTAGAGTATTTAAAATCACTGCGACTTTCCTGTCTCTTTTTATTAAAAACTAAAATGTTTAAAATCACTGCAATTTCCTGTCTCTTTCTATTAAAATACCATTATGTATTTTGATATTTGATGATTTAGAAAGTTAAATTATAAACATCATATTTCTTGTTTCGTCCATGGCACGTTAAATTAGCCACCAATTTTATGAACACAATTAAAATCTGCGTCTATACAGAGTATTATTTACGAATTAGTAATTGATGTCCTTATAAGGAGAGTGACGATGACTTTGTGCATCTGTTCAGCATTAACAAGATCAGCGTCACTATCCTTACGAAGGCTTGATTACCAACTCCCAAATAATGATTTATACAATGAGCCCATAAATATTTGTGAAGGAAACATCAGCTTACTGTTCAAAGCTATCAGCTCCTCTTACTCAAGTGAAAGAATTAAGCTTGATGCAAACCCAATGCTAAAAAGCATTTTTATTAATTAAGGTTAGCCAACTACTTATAAGCTAATTGTGCCTGGAGATGTAGTGAGGAACGGGAATCGCCGAGTTTTATACTATTAAAGCAGTAACTCTAAAGGATTCCAGCTCTGGATATATGGGCAAGGATATTCGGCGTCATATTAAATATCACCATGAAATACAAAAATTTTAATAAAAATCGTGAATAGTTTAGTGTTGCACAAGAAATTCTTGTGCAACACCAAATTGTTTATGATTTTTATATACTAGGATAAAACAAAAATTGGATTGTCATGAACCCTCCAATTTTTGTTTTCACCTACTGAATTAATTTCATTATTTACATCTTCGAAAACAGCTAAATCTAGGGATGTGAAGCTTACTTGAATCATGCTTTATATCGCTAGCAAAAAAAATATTTATGAAAAGTGTGTTTGAATTTGCTCATATAGTATTAAATAATATTATACATATAAAATTAATGTTGAAGAATGATGTTCTTCGGTGTATTTGAGTTATTTATTTCACCATAAATGTCTCAGTTCAGGAATCCAAATACATATTGCTGTGAACCTATGAAAAAGAACTCATAAATTTCCAATGGATATTCAAAAGTTTCAAAATATAATTTGTGGAGAAAATCAAAACGTTTTTGATATTCAAACCACAAACATATTTATTCAATAAACAAATGATTGCAAATGAGTGCTTGGAACAATTTTCGAGATTTTCAACATCAAGGATAAATTACTAGCTGAAATCCTAAATGTTAATATCTGATGTTTCGAAAGTGAGAGTAATAATATAGTCTAAATTCAAAATAAAAACTTGATTGAAGTGAGACATGATTTAGTTTTGATTTGTTGAGAAAAAACTAAAATAGTATTGGGTCTAGGTGTCTAGATTTGTCAGGAATTTTGCAGAATTTGTTAATTTAGGAAATAATCGAACCTGGGCATTATCAAAATTTCCAGTTACAAAGTAAAGTTGACCAATTTA
>NIPM01002104.1:0-11671 GCA_002738285.1 Holacanthella duospinosa | reverse complement strand
GGGGGAAATATGGTTATTCAAGACAAAATAAACCCCTTTTAAGTCAAAAAATATCGATGATAGAATTAAGTTTGGCCAAATTGTTGAAAATGCAGGGGTTTTAATAAAGATACAAGAGCAATAGACTTGGTTGATAATATCTTATTTACTGATGAATCTCATATTCAACTTTATACCCAATTAAACAAAAGGAATATACATATTATACAAGCGAAAAAAGCCAGGTTCCAATAACACCTTGCCCAAAAAAATCACTTTCTATTATGGTGGATGGGGTTGTGTACAAATTGTTTGACAAAATTACATATTGTTGAAAAGACCAAAAAGTAACAGGAAAATATTACCAGGACAAATTCATTCCTATATATGGGAATTTATTTTCGGAAGAGACACTTTTTCGGGAATTAAAACAGACCCTAAATAAATTTTCAACCAGTTTGTTGGTAAAATAAATTAAACAAACCTTTTTGCTTTAAATTAGCGTTTATTAAATTAGTTACTAAAATGAACACAAGATATTTACCGTATGATAACAAAAACATTAATACTGAAGAATCACCTACAATAATCCAAAAAGTAGTTAAGAATATATTAAAATTATTCAACAAAACTCCAAAAAATCAAAGATAGGCAGTTTTATCGATAGTTGCAGGCGAAATATCGAAAAAAGATCTGAGAAAAAGTGGTTTTACTTTCTCGAACACTATGTATAAGACTGCAAAAAGAAAAGGAGGAGATGAAATAGAAAATAGGGAAATTTATCAACCAGAATCTAAAAAACAAAAAGGTGATGATATAAAAGAGTTAAGTAATGAATATTTGACCAAAAGTTCCTAGATAACATGCAAACTACATAGAAACAAACCTGTATTAAATTTCCAAGAATCTAAACTATATATTTATAAGAAAATAATGACCGAAAACCCAGAAATTAATCAAAGCTTGTCTACATACTACAACTTATGCCCAAAATACTTCAAATATTTGAAAAAGAAGACGGATATGTGTGATATCTGCGTAAATGGTAAGAAACTTGAAAGGAGACTAGATGAAAGTTCTCAGGACAAACGATTAAAGTTCTACAAACCTCATTATGAGTTAAATAAAGATCAAAAAGGCTACTTTATACAAAGACTAGAGAACTTGGAGCATGATGAGTGCGTGGTAGTCATGGATTTCAAACAGAACTTCAAGATCGGTGAGGGACCTGTGGAAATATCCCAAGCATATTACAACAAATCTTCTGTATCTTGTCTCGGCTTCTGTGTCATCTATAAAGTGGCGGGAGAAATAAAGAGGAGCTACTATAACTACCTCTCAGAAGTTATTAGTCATGATTCCCGCTATGTCAAGAGCTGCCTCAGGAAACTGGAGGAGGCAAAACTGAGAAATTTCTCCAAAATACATTTCTGGTCAGATAATGCAGGCCATTTTAGATCCGAGGAATTAAGGAGTTATATACTCTTGGAACTACCTACTAAGAATTACTTCACCTCCAAGAATTTCTTTGCAGAATATCACGGAAATTCAGATATATACGGGCACTTCGGACTTCTGCAGAAAGTCTTCTACGAATTCGAAAGAAAGAATGACAAAGATTCTATATACCTTGTGTCTTACTGATCCTGGAATTTTTTCTTAGAAGTTGACACCGATGCCTACTTTGAGATCTACGAGGACCCTGATAGAGAGGACCTGGTACAAAGGCTCCGCATAAAGGATGCTAAGCAATACATGACCCTCTACACCGACTCAGATACCATTTATGGAAATTCGGTATCTACATTCCAGAGGTCAAACCATCGTTGGCTGGGGCATAAGGTGGTTCGCTCCAGAGAGAGAAGGGGAAACAAATACGCCCTTAAACTTAAACCAGATAATGGTTGGGCGGTTTCCTCCTCTCAATTAAAGATCATGGGTAAAAGGGTGGTGCTCAAAACCTAAATGTGGGAAGATGGGTAATCCAAGAAATATAGCGTTGACTGGGGGCTACTATACTTCTCCCCGTAATATGATTACATTGTCGACCTTGGTTGATATCGCTCTCCGTGATCTAATCAAAAAAAACTGTTAGGTGGGTTGTGGAAACTTCAAAGCTTTAGTTTCCGAGCAAAGTCGGAGAAATTGGTTAAAAAAAGTGGCTTCGGAGACTATTTCCCCTACAAAAATATCTCAGGAAAGTAGGTTTCAGAGGAATTTATGAAGCCGAGTTGAGATTTTTTGAAAATCTTGGATTTCTCTCAGGGGTATTATGCCTTAATTACTCGTTAAAGCTATTAGTTAAAACATGAATTTTATAAATCTTTTTATATAAATTAAAGTGATTCTTTTATTTATTTTTGAATTTCTCATGTTAATTTTTTAATAATTTTGAAAAAGCTGATCAAAAAATAGCCCTAAATGAAATTTATCGACTTTGAGTTTATCAATAACTCAGATTAATTAAATTATTTCGAAAGGTCGAAACTCTGTAAAAAAAAACAGGAATAGTATTTAAATCTAAAAATTCAATCGAAAAATTTTGATTTTAGTATGTTTTTATTTTATTTTATCTGTTTTTGTTTTTTAGTATTGAGTTTATGATAATTAAAACGAATTATTAAGTTATTTTCAATTTTTAATTCAATTACAGCCGTAATTTGATCCAAAAATAGGTAATGCCTTGTTTAGTGACCTTAAAAAGGAGATTAATGATCAAAATATCAGTCTTAATTCAACCAATTTTAAATGAATTTTGCATTGCATTATTTTCATCTTAAATGGGGTTATAAATTTAACTTCCGGTTTTAAAAACTGTTCTAAACGAAAATAAACTCCCATATACAATGTCGACTAAAATCGTTCCAATGTTTTTGAAACCAAACAAAAAATTGAATAACTTTGAGAACATTTGATGAAAAAATCCAAAATTAATAAAATATATTCATTATCAATAAATGTATATTCTATCAAATTAATATATTGAATATTAAATAAAGTACAATAAAAATAAAATTCCATTTATCGAAACGATTTTGACCCCAACTATTTTAATATTTTGTATAGCCGCCTTTAGCCTTAAAAACTTGCTCAATTCTATTAGGCATGCTCATAATCAACTTTAAACATGTTTTTTATCAATAGCATTCCATTTTTCTTGAACTCTATTCCATAATTCCAATACTCCACTAGCAGTATCATCATACCTAGAAAGATCGAGTTTAAGCTGCATCCAAAGGTGCTCGATTGGATTTAAGCCCGGAGACTGTGCTGGCCAATCGAGCACCTTGATATTGGGATCCAACAAGCGTTTTTTGTTTTTTTTAAATGTGTGTTTGGGGTCATTATCGTGTTGGTAAATCATATCAGTTTAGGGATTTCATAATAATCTAATGTCTTGAGCAATTCATACCCTAAAATATCGCAATATAAGTCTGAATCTAATGTCCCGTTAATTCTTGTTATCAGATCGGGTCCAAATTGAGTCATGCAGCCCCATATCATGATAGAACCCCCTCCAAACTTTAATGTAGGGTCTACATATCTAGATTTAAGCATTTTTTCTTTATATTTCCAACACCATTTTAGCCCATTGCTACAAAATCTATTTATTTAGTTTCATCAGACCAAACCACATGCTTCCAATTTTCTACGGTCCAATTTCTATACCTTTTAGCAAACTCATATCTTTTTTTGCGATGTTTCAGACTTAAATACGGTTTTTTGACTTTTCTAGCGGACTTCATACCTATTCTACGTAAAAGCCTTTTAATTGAAGAAGAACTTATCTTCATTTGGAGATTTTTAAACAAATATGTGGATACTTCTACGGTGGTGGTACATTCTCCAGATTCAATGATTCGCGCAATAGTTCTTTCATCTCTTTCATTTAACTTTATTGGACGACCTGCAGGATTCATGAATTTATTAACTTTGTTTTTGATAGCAATTCAACAAGCTGTGCTTTTACTAACACTATATTTTCTTGATATTTTGCCATATGATTCACCAGCAACTAAAGATTGAATAATTTGACTGTTTTTGGTATCAGATATCTTCTTCATGTTATCTATAATTTTTATAAAAAAAAGTTCTGATTATAATTCTGATTAGAATTTTATGAGGTTTTTTGTATTTTTTTCAAGTTGGGGTCAAAATCGTTCCAATAAATGGAATTTTATTTTTATTGTGATTTATTTAATATTCAATATATTAATTTGATAAAATATACATTTATTGATAATGAATATATTTTATTAATTTTAGATTTTTTCATCAAATGTTCTCAGAGTTATTCAATTTTTTGTTTGATTCCAAAAACATTGGAACGATTTTGGCCGACACTGTAGAAGCTTTAAAAAACCTAAAAGTAATTTATAATAAAAGAAAAGTTACTTTTGTTCAATATGGAGCTCCATGCCATGGAACAAAAGATAAGATACAACTTTTAGAATCAAATTTTCAAACAGTATGGGGCAAAGGAAAATGGCCAGGAAAAAGCCAGATTTGAAACCAATAGAACATGTATGGAGTATTCTTAAAGAATCCATCCATAAAAACCCTCGACCAAGAAATAGGGAAGATTTAATCAAAAGAGTTGAAAAGGCTTGGAGCGAGATTGATAAGAACACAATTAAAAATATCTGTCGCTCTTTTCCAAAAAGAATCCAAGAAATGCTAGTGGTGGAAACACTGATTACTAGTATTTAATTGTTACAAATAAATTTTTGTTATATTTTTATCTATAGAAGTTATTGAGTTATTTCTATTTTATTAGAATAATGTCCAAATTTACTTGCGCCACCCTGTATGTGGAAATGAAATGGCCAAAGTCCAAATCAGACATTATGAAATGTATGTAAAATAAATTAAAAATAAAAATAAAAAATTTATATTATTTAATTATTTAGTTGTATTTTGTTCCCTACTCTTTCACTTATCGCAATATAATGACTTCTTTTAAATGGCCAAAATACAACTTTTATACAAAGTAGTAATCGATAGGTTTCTCACATAAAACTATTTTAAAAATATAAAAACAAATAAGATGAATTGTAAAATAAAAAGGTTTATTTCTATATCTTTTTGTTCATTTTGGGTGTTTATTGTCTGTTTTATTGAGTCAACTTTGTATATTTTCTTAATTTTAGTTCTAAACTTTCTCACTATAATTATAGCAACAAAATTTGCATCATAGTTAAAACTCTATTAATAATTATAGAATGCATAAAAATAAATATTTATACTTGGAACTCCATAATTTAATATTTTTGGATTAAAAATTGTTATTTTTTAATATTTAATGCTCGATTTAAAATTCGGCCATTTCCGCATATATTATATTATTGGTCATACAAAAGATTGAACCCCAGGAGTGATTTTTGAGAAAAATTTATAATAAAATCACCCCAAAATCTTACCAAAAATACTTCTAAATAAGCATATTTTTCGAAAAATAAGGACTGGGTTTTTAAAAAACAGTATTTCGGATTTTATCCCGATCTTTAATTGCACATTACAGTGCCAGCTTCAATAAACAATAAACATTAAAGATAAATAATATTTCAGAAAAATAAAAAACATTGTAGATAAATAAATAACAATTTATTATAATAAATAGCCACAGATCCTATTGTCACCAAATGATTTTATTGTGGATTCTCATCAAGTACTGCTATGGAGCAGGCATGAATAGCAAGGGAACATTCTACAGAATAGACACAGTTGAGTTAAAAGGACTTTACACAGAAAATAAAAGCATTTATGAATTTATTATTGGTGAAGATAGGTTCCTGGTATCTGGCACTATTTTGGAAGATTACATAACAACCGATTTGAATAGCGCTTCGATCTTGGACAAGTTAAAGGTAAAATATAGATGTTATGTAGATTCGGAAGTTTACTTTACAAGCACAAGAAAAGAAATAGACAATTATTTTGGATGTATCACTTTTTACCGAAATGATTATCTTCATATTAATGCAAGATCAGTTTCTCAATACAAAGATCTACTGAAGGATTATAATCAGAGCAACACAGGGCTCAGCTTTCCTGTCCAAGATGTATCACTTGGGGTTTCACCAGGGGTAGCTAGGCAAGTAGTGCTTGATAAAAGCGAATTGAGTTTCCAAGTTAAAGATCTCGAAATTCCTCCTCAACAAATAAAAATCAAAGGCGATGAAAAGTTTTCTTTGGAGGTCCCCTTTCACTATGATCCATGTAGTCCTGAGTTTGGAAACTGGAGGGAAAATATAAGAAAGGTAGATGGACACCTTGCATCCATTGATAAATCTATCTCTTTATACAAGAAATATCTTTTCAAACACGACTTTGAAAAGAAAAAAAATGAGATTGAAGGGACATTAACCACAAGTATGAAGTTGAAGAGGTTTTGGGATGTGAATGGCGAGTTTTCTATTAGAACTACTCAGGCGGATTATCCTAAAGGCTTGGTAAACATTTACAAGTGGATCAATATGATGGTATTTGGTTCAACTAACCAAGCTTTTGAGAATGAAAACTTGATTATCAAGTCTATCGAGAATTTAGAAACTGAACCAAATATCATGCAGGGAAAGATAAAGAATGACCAAACTATTCGAGTCGATACAATTCAACTCCAAGCAAGCATAAAAGTTGATTTTATAAAGTTTGTTGAAGGTCAAAAGTTAAGAAGACCAATAAATATCAAAGGAGAGACTTTTGTAGCCAATAAGTTGTTTCTAGCGAAAGAGGCAGATCTTTCAATGGAGTCAAATAAGTTGGTGCTCAAAAAAGAAAATATCCAAGAAGGATATTTACTTATAGATTATCCTTCTGCCAACAATCCAACATTAGAACTATTAAATCCAGAGTTAACTTTGCAGAGTTTCAAGAAACTCAACAGAAAACAAATGTCAACAATCCCTAGCAGCGTTTTGGCTAATATTCGTTTGGAAATATTAAATAAGTTAGAACAAGATCAATTAATTTATTTTACTTTATTTCAATATCATTCAATGAAAAATATAGAAGATTTTAGTCCAGACGTTAGAGTTTTTTATACAAAGCAAAGATCATCTAAAGCTAGCTTTTTAAGAATATTTTCTCAATAAATCAAAGACTTTACTGAATTTACCTCATTTATTTGCCCGTCTCAAAGATAGAATGCCTTTTAGGACTGCTTTATAAATTAAAATACACATACAAGCAAAATTATTGGTACAAGTTTATACAAATTCAAAAGACCAAAAGATATTAAAATAACATAATATATATTTAAACCATAATGATATTAATAAATTATTAGGGCGTTCAGCGCAAAGGTGGACTCGAATTTTGTTTAATCACTCCTTTAATACTAGGTCGTTTCACTTGCACCCGCCGCAGTTTGATCAATAATTACGAAATAACTACATTAATTAAAACGAAGCTCCTTAGATTTTCACAAGGCTTGATTATATAAAAGTCATATGATGTAAACATTTTCTTTTTTGTTCGGCTATAGAGAGTCAAAAAATAATTTCTTCAATAAGTGATCAAGAGCAGCGAGTTTTTATCAAATTTAGCGTAATTGAAGGACTTAATGCTGCAGAAATCCATTGACGTCTGAAGAAACTTTTAGGACCAAGGGCATATAGTCAAAGAAGCGTAAGAGGCTGGGTGGGAAAGTTAAAGTCTGGAAGATATGAAGTAAAAAGTCAACATGGAGGGGGTTATCAAACAAGCGCTAGAACTTTAGAACTGATTGATCAAGTGAAACAAGCTCTAGATGATAATAGACGTCAGTCAACACAGATGCTAGCTGACCATTTAGATTCAAAAAAATCTACAATTTGGTGTATTTTAACGCAAGATTTTGGATTAGTCAAGAAAATTGCAAATTGGGTTCCTCATTTTTTGACTGAAGAACAGAAGTTAGCTCGAATTGAAAAGATGTTAGAGTATATAAGCCAGTAATTGATAGACCATTCTTGAGAATAATTTTCATATGATGATGGAAGGAGTTTTCAACTTTGGACACAAAAGGCCTTATTTCATTTTTGAGAAATAACATAAGTCCACCAAGGCCTCTATTAAATGGGGGAACACATCTGATAAACTTGGAACATGAATGATAATACCGAGAAGATTGATAGAAGCGATATTGAGAGAACCAATGCTCTGCCACTATGACAATGCAGATATTTTCATTTTCTAACAAATCCTCCACATAGTTGAGCTTCTTAAGGCTGAATCCCTTAAAGTTTATATAGGCAACATTTGTAAAAAATGATGAAAAGGCAGTGAACCTTTAATCAAAATAAATATTTGTAAAAATACTACAAACTAAGAAATCTTATACGTGCTACTATAAGAGTTCTTTGCAAGAATTGAAAGGATTCCAAGTCACTAAAGAAGTTTTCCACTCTATCAATATTTGTGGTAACAAAAGTAAAGTATTTAATCTTGTCCATATCTAAAACTTTCAAGAAGAACAGTCAAAAGAACTATACCTAAAGTTGTACATTTTGAGCAATAAGGAAGGCAGTCTTGATAATAGGACGATATTCGGATTTACCTTCAAGGTAAGTTATAAAAGCTTTTGTAGAATAAAACATTATTCCAACTGTCCACATTTTACAATATTCATTTTTGTTGATCGGATTCTTACCATTAAATTTACAAGTATATTTATTTGGTCTAATTGTCCCAAAAAAATGATCTATATGACTTTCTTCAACAGCTTTATCATTGTACTCATCACTATGGTTAGAAACTTTATCTAGCTCAATTTCATCTAAAGATTCTTCAGTCAAACTATTTTCATCGCCTGCGGGTTTTTCACTAGACCTATATTCTTCTATTCTTCTTAAAGCATGTGGAACATCAGCATCTTCATTATCTCTATTTCCTGTAGACCTTGGTTCAGGATTCAATGATTCTGCATAAAATTCCTTATAATTTCTGCGAACTTCTTGGAATATAATAACATTCTCTTCATCAGTCCTAATATGATTTCTAACAATATGAAGCAAGTTGAAGGTTTCTCTAAAATGACTGCATCTTAAAGTTGTTTTCCCAAAGCTGGTATTATCTTTCCAGAATTTGCCGCCACAGTTACAATAAANATGACTGCATCTTAAAGTTGTTTTCCCAAAGCTGGTATTATCTTTCCAGAATTTGCCGCCACAGTTACAATAAACATCAATCCCTAAGTTTTTAGCGTAGCCCCAGAATGCTTCAAAGTCATTTTCTAATTGTTGGAGGTTATTGTTGNCATCAATCCCTAAGTTTTTAGCGTAGCCCCAGAATGCTTCAAAGTCATTTTCTAATTGTTGGAGGTTATTGTTGTTCATTTTGTGATTTTTAGGATAGGAGTACCTCTATTTGTACTTTTTTTAGCACATTAAGAATAAGTTATAATAAAAGGATTGAGATATAAAGTTATTTAAAAAACCTCTTTCAACATGATTTTTTTATAAAATGGATTTTCTCATACGATTTTAAGGAGGTATGATGACTTTTATAAAATAAGGTATTTTTAATAAATATTGAAGAATTATATATTATTTTATAGTAAATTTAAAATTTATTCTCAAAATCTTTAAAGAATTCATCCATTTCAGAGTTAAGCTCGAGATCTGAGCTTTAAACACCACATTATTTTAGTAATAATCATAGAAAAGGATATAATTAATCAAAATATAGTACCAGAATCTTCAGTAACCTTTGCCCCAAAGCCAAATTTGCTAAAAATTTAATTACTAAGGTTTTCAATATCATCTTTGTGAAAACAATAGAAATATTCATTAGTCATGTCACCGATAGAATTATGTGGATAACCAATTAATCTCATTCTAATACGGAATTGATGAATTAAATCATCATAATCTGAACTATATTCACTTACATTTAAGAGCTCTAAACAAAGAAGATTAATATATAATTTTATATCTTCATATATGTTAGCGTTGTAAGGACTGATATAAAACTTTTCACTATTTATTATTACATGCTCCCTTACCATAATTACAGTATATCCACCTTCATCATTGGGTTTAAAAGAATAAGGCTTATCAAGTTCTTGTAAAGAGTTTGGATTTATACTATAAATTTAAAGGAAAATGTTTACTTAGGTAAATCTAAAGTATAAAAAATAAGTAAAAGTACCATCAATATCTCCTAGAATATCCCAAAATATTTTATCACTAGACACGATCATTATTTAATAATTGAGCCTTTATATACTTTTTCAAAAGAAATATAGAAAAGAAAAAATTTAATGAAAANAATTTAAAGGAAAATATTTACGTAGGTAAATCTAAAGTATAAAAAACAAGTAAAAGTACCATCAATATCTCCTAAAATATCCCAAAATATTTTATCACTAGACATGATCATTATTTAATAATTGAGTCTTTATATACTTTTTCAAAAGAAATATAGAAAAGAAAAAATTTAATGAAAATAAGTCTTCATTTTCAAGTTGCAAGGTTTGCAGGATATTTTATGCCTAAAATAAAAATATCTCTTTCTGTGAGAATGGCTATACTTACTAACAGGAAGCCGCAAATTACAGAGAGAGCACTGAATTAAGGAACTTCTTTCCCATATTCTTCTGTCATTTAAAGATATCTTAAATTTATTTATTTTACTTCTACATATAAGGCACTTATTCTTATCTTTCCCAGAAGCCAACCAAGAATCAATACAAGAACTGTGATACTTATGACCACAAATNGAACTTCTTTCCCATATTCTTCTGTCATTTAAAGATATCTTAAATTTATTTATTTTACTTCTACATATAGGGCAGTTATTCTTATCTTTCCCAGAAGTCAGCCAAGAATCAATACAAGAACTCACTATGAATACTGGTGTTTAACAAACAGAAACTTCAGAATCGGTTTTAAACTGGTCACAACAAATTGTGCAAAATTCCAGAATTTGAGACGGTTCTGATACTTATTGAGGTTCAGGATCTGTAAGGTTAATAACTTGAATTGAGGTACTGGCAGACTGGAATTCAGAATTATCAAGATCCATATATTCATTGAAGTTGAAGCAGGAGAGAAAATTAAAGTCCATAATTTCTTTCATATCATTATTGTTATTGGAGTTCATTTAAAAAGATTTAATAACTTAAGTAGCAATAGGGGATATTTATACATTTTTCATTGTAGAATAAAGCCCATAAATTAAGAATATAACCAAGCTTTAGAAAATNTGGGTTTGGTGAAAACAAGTTTATTGAAATGAAAAGGAAAAAAATAAAGCCTCTCCAACAACCTTCAATAACACGTGATACCTCTCCTCACACATCGGCCGAAGAAAAAGATTGGCAATTGCTAAGAGCGAAGATAAAACCTGCTAAAACCCTCAGTGTACCAAGAGTTTGGTAACCCCAACTTAATGGACTCTCCAGATAGCGTTCATGCCCTATAAGCATATCAAATAACAAATGAACCCGTTCTCCCCGGTAATATTCAGGAATGAGGCAATTTTCGACCCCACCGGCTCAAACTTAACTACCTGTCTTCTTAATCATATCACTTTGCCTGTGGCTCACAGCCACCAGATGTGCAAGTTTCTCGGGAAAACTCGCGAAACAAGGCCGCTATGTTTCCCTATGCTTCCCAGAGAAACGGCTGAATTCCCGCAGAGCAAGAAACAGACAAGAAAGTAATTTGGGAGAAGGTTATCCAAACTTGTCAAATCAAGATGCCAATAG
>NIPM01002103.1:0-11681 GCA_002738285.1 Holacanthella duospinosa | reverse complement strand
TTGTGAAATGAAACATTATCTAAAATTATTACTGCACGATGCATATCAATTTCATTGATTTGAAGTATTAAATTATCAATAAATGTGCCAAAACTTACTGTTTTAAATGGTTCTGTTTGTGCTTGATATCTTATTAAGCCTTCTTTANATGTGCCAAAACTTACTGTTTTAAATGGTTCTGTTTGTGCTTGATATCTTATTAAGCCTTCTTTATTCATTGCTACACATACGCTAATATTTCGTGCTCTCAGGCCTCCAACTACATGCACTGCTGGAGTACCTACCAAAGATCGTCCCATTTTCGTTCTCATGCTGACATTGAATTCCACCTCATCAACAAAAATGATGTGGGATTCGTCTATCTGTGACAAAATTTCAAAAAATCTAGTTGCAAAATTGTATCTGTTTTCTATTACATCTTGGTCATTTCTTCTTTCTGGAATCAAAGCCGTTCGTTTGATTGTGTAATTAAATTACTTTATGTATCTATCTACTGTTTTTTCAGATACAGTAATTTGATATTGTAAAGCGAGTTTTCCTTTATTTCTCTGAGTCTTATTCCACAATCTTCATCAATCAAATTTTGAATTTCTTCTATATGTATTTTCTCAAGTGCTTTTCTTCTTTTTCCTCCTTTTAATTTCTGTTCATAACGATTTTCTTTTTTAAAGACATTGATAACTGCACAGATAGTTACATATTTAATGTTAAACATAGAAGCAATATTTTTTCTTGAGTGTCCAACCAAAAATGATTCAATAATACGTTTTCTAATTTCTTTAGATATTGTCATAAAGAGTTTAATAGTTATTTTAGAAAGATTATTCGCTCTATTTATAAAATTTCCAATAAAAAGCTTGGATATAATGATTGAATATTCTATTTTTCCAAGTAGAAAAGAAGCTAATTTGGGAAAATAATAAATAACTAAATTTCCTGATCAAAATTGAGTTAATTGTTTCATTTTGAATATGTAAAGTTCAAATTTACTGTTTTTCTTTTGAAAAATTTAGACTCACATTTTAAAACTTGATTATAGATTTTGAGCATCTTATTCGTTAGTGAATTTGGACTTGTAACTTTTTGAAATTTATTATAATTATAATAAGTTAATAAATCAATATTTTTATCTTTTAAACTATATTATATTTTTTTAAACTGGTTTACAAAAAGATAAAAATGACTGAAAATGCTATATTAAGATTTTTGGTAGCGTTCATTAATGCTAAATTTCGAGATCGTTAATCTTTATAAATCATTTTAATTTTAACTGATCTTAAAAAGATGTAAATTTTAGGATTTCAGCAAGCTTGGAAAAATTGAAAATTGCGAAACAATGTCAAAAATCCATAATATAGCTCAAAATTTTGTAATATAGTGTCATATAGTTATAAAAATCCATATATTGATCTATTAAATGATTTTCATATTTTTTATTATTTTAAAATCAAAATTATAAAATGACCTGACAAAATTATAAAATGAGATTTCAAACCCTGTAAGGCATAATACCCCTGGAAGAAATCCAATAAATCTCCAAAAAATTTCAACCAAAAATCTCAACTCGGCTTCATAAATTCCTCTGAAACGTACTCACCTGAGTATATTTTTTCAGGGGAAATAGTTCCCGACGCCACTTTTTTTCATTGTCAATTTTCAAACGACATGTCCACTAGCGGATTTATGAATTCTCAAATTTTTCAAGTTTTTTCAACCAATTTCTCCGACTTTGCTTGGAAACTAAAGCTTTGAAGTTTCCACACCCCACCTAACAGTTTTTTTTGATTAGATCACGGAGAGCGGTACCAACCGAGGTCGACAAGGTAATTAAATTGCGGGGAGAAGTATAGCAGCCCCCAGTCAACGCTATACTCCTTGGATTACCCATCTTCCCATATTTAGGTTTTGAGCACCACCATTTTACCAATGGTGTTTAATTGAGAGGAGGAAACCGTCCAACCATTATCTGGTTTCAGTTTAGGGGCGTATTTGTTTTCTCTCCTCTCTCTGGAGCGGACCACCTTATGCCCCAGCCTACGATCATTTGACTCCTGGAATGTAGATACCGAATTTCCATAAATGGTGCCTGAGTCGGCGTAGAGGGACATATATTGCTTAGCATCCTTTATGCGGAGCTTTTGTACCAGGTCCTCACTACCAGGGTCCTAGTAGATCTCAAAGTAGGCATTGGTGTTGGACTCTAAGAAAAACTCCCAGAAACAGTAAGTCACAAGTTATATAGAATCCACATGATTCTTTCTTTCGAATTCGTCGAAGACTTTCTGCAGAAGTCCGAAGTGCCCGTCTATATCTGACTTTCCGTGATATTCTGCAAAGAAATTCTGGGAGGTGAAGTAATTCTTAGTAGGTAGCTCCAAGAGTATATAACTCCTTAATTCCTCGGATCTAAAATGGCCTGCATTATCTGACCAGAAATGTATTTTAGAGAAACTTCTCAGCTTTGCCTCCTCCAGTTCCCTGAGGCAGCTCTTGGCATAATGGGAATCATGACTAATAACTTCTGAGAGGTAATTATAGTAGCTCCTCTTTATTTCTCCCGCAACTTTATAGATGAAATAGAAGCCGAGACAAGATACAGAAGATTTGTTGTAGTATGCTTGGGATATTTCCACATGTCCTCCTCCGATCTTGAAGCTCTGTTTGAAGTCCATGACTACCACGAACTCATCATGCTCCAAGTTCTCTAGCCTTTGTCTAAATTAGCCCTTTTGTTCTTTATTTAACTCAGCATGGGGTTTGTAGAACTTTACTCGTTTGTCCTGAGAACTTTCACCTAGCCTCCTTTCAAGTTTCTTGCCATTTATTCAGATATCACACATATCCGTCTTCTTTTTCAAATATTTGAAGTATTTTGGGCATAAATTTTAGTATGTAGACAAGCTTAGGTTAACTTCTTGGTTTCAGGACATTCTTTTCTTATAAATATATAGTTTAGATTGCTAGAGATTTAATACAGCCTGATTTCTATGTAGTTTGCATGTTATCTCAGAATATTTGGTCAAATATTCATTAATTAACTCTTTTATATCTTCACCTTTTTGTTTTTTAGATTCTGGTTGATAAATTTCCCTATTTCCTATTTCATCATCTCCTCTTTTCCTTTTTGCAGTCTTGTACATAGTGTTTGAGAAAGTAAAACCACTTTTTCTCAGATCCTTTTTCGATATTTCGCCTACAACTATCGATAAAACTGCATATCTTTCGTTTTTTGGTGTTTTGTTGAATAATTTTAATATATTCTTAACTAATTTTTGGAGTATTGTTGGTGATTCTTCACTATTAATGTTTTTGTTATCATACGGTAAATATCTTGCGTTCATATTAGTAACTGTAATCTAATAAACGCTAACTTAAAGTAAAAAAAGTTTGTTTAATTTATTTTACCAACAAACTGGTTGAAAATTTATTTAGGGTCTGTTTTAATTCCCGAAAAAGTGTCTCTTCCGAAAATAAATTCCCATATTATCAATTAAAAGTTTTTAAACTCAAGAAAGAATACTTAGAGTTAAAAACATATTAAAATACAAGAATTAACACCTGGATGATTTCATTTCTATCTTTCTAAATGTCATTTATTGATCACAAATTACAACAAATGACACAATAAAATCAAAATTGAACTGAATCGAAATTTCGAAATGGAGAACAAACAAGTCGAAACAAGAAGACTAGAAGCCAATCAAGAATTAAGATTCGATGTTACACATCACGAAACCTTGACTTTAAAAGTTTGCCCAAGAAATATGGTTTTTTATTTGATAGATTACTCAAGGATTAGCTGAGATTTTTGGTTCCGAATTAGCTATAAATACAGAATATCATTTCACAGGTACCAATTTCGCGCTTTTCACTTGGCATGGCTGTGAAGTTGAAATATCCTTTTTATATAAATACCCTCTCAATCGAACAAAATATTTTCTTAATTTGTTTTACTTTTCAGCTATCGAAACGCAGCCTTATGAATCCGAAGAAACACCTATGAATGCTTATCTCAATACATTTTTCGCTTTAGAAACATTTAGAAAAGTAAACAAAAAAGGACCAATAGTAACTTAATCAAGATCATTATTTTTGTAAAGGTATTGATTTGTGGCCCTAATGATAGTGGCAAAACTAGTTTAGCAAAAATTTTATTGGCTTATAATCGCAAATTGGAATATCAAACTATATATGTCGATTTAGATATCTCAAAAGTAATCCTATAATTTCGATCCGAATTTTATAGGGTAATATGAGTATACCTGGTGCTATCAGTGCATCAGGCATGCAACATGTTATAGAAGCCCACGTTGGACTTACCAATATGCAAATGTGGTCCTCCTCACCTGCTTATCTACCTCCGTTAATTGAAGATGGCGAGGAAAATGTACCAAGAACGAATATTGAGATTAATATCCTGCCCCCGTTGGTTTATTATTTTGGTACTACGGAACCCAAAGAAAATTGGGACCTTTATAAAGAATTAGTAGCTAAATTGGCAGATAATGTTACCAAGAAATTACAACAAGATCTCTTATGTATCTCCATCTCTCATTTTGATTATTTTTGGTAGCTAATGAGGCAGGTGTTATTATTGATCCTATGGGTTATACAGATCAGAATGGTATTTCTATATTGGCCACTATAGTTGAGAGAATGAACGGTATATAAAATATAATACCGTTAACTATTTAGTTGATGTGATCTTGGTGATGGGTCATGAACGTCTATTTATCGATTTAAAAAGGATACAACCGAAGACTCAAGCTGGTCACCAACCAACTATATTGAAATTGCCGAAATCGGGTGGTGTTGTTAATCCTTCAACAGAATTTTTGAGAGAAGTTAGGAAGAATAATATTAGTATGTATTTTTATGGGTTCAATAAGCCTCAAAAGAGTAATCAGAAAATACTTGGATTGTCATTGTCGCCTTATTCAGTTAAGGTCGCGTTTAAGAATTTTAAATTGTTTCGATTAGGCTTTGGTTCGGATTCTCAATCGTTTTTGGCGCCTTCATCAGCATTGCCTATTGGAGAGACTAGAAAGGTTAATCTATCAAACTTGTCGTTGTTCGAGCCTAGTGATGTTTTATTGCATTCGATTTTGGCGGTTGTTGATTGTGATTTGCCACCGGAATTCGAAGATAATGATAAAGTAGAAGCTGATGTCGAATTGAAAATGCAATTTGAAGATTGGATGTCTAAATTAGCAATTAAAAATGTTCTTGGCTTTCTTTATGTGTATTGCTTTTCTTTTTGTCATTTCATCTTTTTTAGGGCCGATGTTAATATGACAAAATCGTTGCTTACAGTTTTGGCTCCGATTCCGGGTAAAATACCTAAATCTTGTTGGCTCATGGGCACCACAAAATGGATTGAATCTTGATGCATTAAATACCACCTATAATTTTGAAGGTATTTACTCTTCCGTAGCTACAAAATAAACTTATGAAATATATTTAAAATTCTATAATTTTATCATCAATCATCTTTTCTAACTCCTTTCTATTGTCAATATGTTTCCACCAAGTTAACAAAAGAGAACGATAGATAAGCATAAACCAAGGGGTAAACGCCTTATCTCCATCTACAAAAATCATCCATTAATTATAGGGTATACATTTATGTATCATGTTTTGTAGTCCTTCTATATTTACATATTTGGTTGACTGGACTTCATTATTGTTTACTTTCATCTTAACCTCAGCTTTAACAAAAAATACATAATCAACTAACAAATAAAATATATACATACTTTCATGTTCACCCCAAATTGTATCGAAGTAGGCTTTGTAATATATTTTATTAATAAAAAATAAATCTTGGGTCTAAAATTATAAATGAAGAGATTACGCTTAAATGAATGCCCAATTCTTGCTTCATTTTTCTTTGACAAGCCGATTTTATGCCTTTATAATCCAATTGCTGAGTCTCTACTTCATTGTATAGTGGATGAGAGCAACAAGTATTAGTCCATAAATTAGGAAAGGTTATTTTGTATGAAGAGCGTTGTTGTAATAATAATTCGTTATTGGAGTTGAATAAAAAGACACTAAATGCTCTATGAAGTAACCCGTTCTCTATGTTTGTTTTTAAATGTGCTATCAAAATTAAAATTGGAAGTACCGTTTTGTTTACTTTCTTGGCCTATGATTTTGTCTTCCTTATCAACTAATATTATATTTTCTTTTAATAACTTAACTTGTTCTTTATCATACCGAGTCTCAATATTCTTAATAGACATAAACCTCCTGAATATTTTTAGTTCTTTCATTGCCATTGTGAAAATGCAAAATTGCAAAACAGTGAATAAGCGAGTTATAAAGAGCACCAATGATAATAAATTATGATATTATTTATTAAAGCAATGTAATAAATAAAAGCGAGAGTAGACAAGGGAATAATGTAGATGTACCACTAGGTAAAGTAACTTTCACAATGGGATTTGGATTTTCATTAGTAGCATAACCTAATCTACCCAAAATTTTGATCAAATCAGGCCCATAAGGAGCGCTATTCCAATTACCCAATTTCTTTATAATATTACCTAAATCATCCCCACTATCCGTTTTATATCTCATTAGAAAGTCTTGTGTATTTGTATATTTACTATAAGACACATGGGAAATTGAACTTAAGGCTGTAAATGGCTTTAATGAGGTCTCTAATAATACATTTGAGCTTGTTCCATTATTTTCTAAAACCTGGAATCCAATAGAATTTGCAGTGGTCGATAAAACCAATAAATCTTTCCCATATTTGTATTGAGTTGAGTTGATAAAGTCGCTGATGATCTGCTCTTGAGATCCATATTGTTTATTCACTCCTTTGAATTGATTCAAGTTATCTGTGACTGCACTTAAAGATTGATTATTAACTTCATACAAATATCTATCAAAAGCGTTTTCTGTAAACCCTAAGAAAACAGAGCTTCCTTCATTATCCATCAATATTTCTGGATATGGTGTCAAGGCGACGGGGCTATTGTTGAAATAATCTGCGTAACTAGAACTAAATCCCAGTCCATGGATCAATTCATGAGCTATAACTAACAAGAAGTCACTTTGAGAAGATTTCATTGTACTTTGGCCACTAAACCAAAAGTTGGCATCGGAATTGAATTCCGCTATTATATCAATTTGGGAGAATTTTGGGTATTTTGGTAGGTTCAATTGTTTCACTAAAGCCTGTGGATATAGTCTTCTTTTCCCATCATCGTCGTCCAAAGCTATAGACCTCGCAGCACCGGCTTGGCCCAAAGTGATAACTTTATTATCATTGCATTGGCCATTAACTTTACAAAAGGAATAAAAACTTGCATTAACATAAATGGGAGATTTAAACAAGATGATATTTTCTAAATAAGAAGCAGCATTACTAAAAGCTCGAGATACTAAATTACAAGTTGAAGTCGATTCTTGGCAATTCAATTGGATATTCACCATAGTCTTATTCTTCGTATTCTTGCTACTAGCATCAGTTACTAAGCCATTCTTGCCAACAGAGAAGACTTCTTCGTATTCACAATCTTTACGATTTAAGAAAGGATTAGATTGATTTGGTAAACCTTGATCATAGCATTGTGAGCGTACAAATGCTATCAGTACAAATATATTCATAAGCTTTTATTTTTGTGAGAATTTGTTAATTTCCTTTATTTATACTTACCTAATACAAAGAGATTTTTCGCCCCTTATACACCCCTTATTTTATCAAACTCGACGTCAGTCTTACATAATGCGTTTATCCATTATTAATTTGTAACTAAATGCCTTTTAATTTTAAGCCTTCATAAGCATGATTTATATTCTCGGTTAATGAAGTTGTTTTCATGTTCATCGCTTCCATTTCCATCTTAACGAATTGGGTCAATTGTTATTCCTGTTTAGAATTGCTATTTATTTTACCCAGTCCCATAGGTAAATGAAAAACTTGGTAATAATAAATTGCAACATAATTTAACCGAATATTAAATTTTGAAACAGAAATATGGGAGTTTATTTTCGTTCAGAGTAGTCCCTTTTTAGTTCTCTTCTTAATTCAACCAAATTTTTAATTAATCTAGATTATTCTCACTCTTGTTCAACCAATTATTTAATAAGTAAAATGGGGACTACTCTGAACAAAAATAAAGTGCCATATTTATTTATCGGATAAACAAAACGACCTTCTAGCTATTTATAGATCAAATTTATTAAAGTGGTTTATTGCCATTTATGTTCTAAATGCTCTTTTAAAAATGTTCAAAGTTACAATTTCAGTTATCCTTTGTTTGAGAATCATCTTGATTTTTGGATAAATAGGTTAAGCTAGAATACTATTTTCTTGGTAAAACTATACATGGCACTTTATTTTCGTTCAGAGTAGTCCCTTTTTGATTCTTTGCTTAATTCAACCAAATTTTTAATGAATTTAGATTATTAATCAACCAATTATTTAATAAAAGGACTACTCTGAACGAAAATAAAGTGCCATATTAAGAAGCAAATAAATGCATAAAATATAGTTTTAGAACAAAAGTTTTAATAACTTTATTTATAAATCATCTCTATTATAAAATTATCTTTAATATTGATATCTTTGCAATTTTGTAGAATGATCACAAATAAAAAAAGTAAAAGGGGAGTTATTATATTATTTATGAAATGATTGACATCAGATTTAATAGTACATAGTGTATTTTATTTTCAACTTTATATCACATTTACTTTTGGCAAAATTTTAACCATATAAAAGGGAAATCTTAACATTATCTGAATTTTGACTACGCAACACCTCACTCTAGAGCAGGGACGTACATTTCGTGGACCGTGGGCCACGAATGGTCCTTTTAATTATTTTTGTGGCCCTTTGATTATTTTTTAAATTAAATATAATGTGGCCCTTTTATAGTTTTATGCCATTGTTAAATCTTTAGGATACATTTAATATAAAAATAAAGTGTTTTTATATGAACCAAAATATGTTTAAAATCTATATTAATATTTTTTTTCGATAAATAAGGATAAGTTTCTCCATGTTCTTTTAGAAGAAAATTTTAAATAATTTTTTTTTAAAATTAAGAATAAATCAAGCAGGTTTCAAATAAAAAAGAAAATCAAATGAAGATAATAGAAAATTTAATATAGAATAGACATTTAAGTATTTTATGGTTGAATGTAATAGCAAATTAATGTTTTTAATATGCAGAGAAATTATATCTAGTATTAAATATAACTGTAGAAGACATTATGAAAATAAGCATTCATCAATTTACAATAGTTTTACTGGTGAATTAAGAAGTAATAAAATAGATGAGCTAAAAAACAAAATATCAGCCGAAAAAAATGTATTTATGAAAAACTTTAATAAAAACAAATCTTTTACTCGTGCAAGTTACAAAGTAGCTCAAATAGTAGCAAAATCCTCTCATTCATTTAGTGATGGTGAATTTATAAAAGAACGTATTAAAGAAATTTTTCCTGAAAAATGATAATTAATTTCAAAAATACCACTCAGTAGAATGACTATTCAACTTAGAATCGAGAATTTGGCTTCCAATCTCACAGATCAGCTTGCTGATATATTATCTAAATGTAATTATTTTTCTATTGCATTGGATGAAAGCTGTGGTGTTTCTGATACATCTCAACTTTGTATATTTGTTCGTGGAGTTGACGAAAATTTTACACTTAGTCAAGAATTGGCTGGAATAGCATCATTACATGGAAGAACTACTGGAGAAGATGTTTTTGATGGATTGGTATCTGAATTAAACAAGATTAATGTTCAATGGGCGAAATTGGTATGCATAACAACGGATGGTGCACCTTCTATGATAGGAAAAGCAAATGGACTGGTAGCGAAAATAAAAACATATTTAAATAGTGTGAATATTGATAGTTCAACAATTGATGAATTTCATTGTATAATTCACCAAGAAACTTTAGCTGCCCGTGTAATGAAGTATGAAAATGTAATGAAATGTGTTTTTAATGTTGTGAATGTTATTAGATCTAGATCTTTGAATCAGACAATTTAAATTATTTTTAGAAGAACTAGGATCTGATTTAAATGATATTACATATCATAGCAATATTAGATGGTTGAGTACTGGTACTGTTTTGAATCGATTTGTTGAATTAAGATATGAAATTAAAGCTTTTTTATTAGAAAAAAAATATGATACAACTGTATTTGATGACAAAAATTGGATCTGATTTGGCTTTTGTAACAGATATAATGAGCCACCTTAACACATTAAATGAAAGATTATAAGCAAAAAAGAATTATATATTCAATATGTATCAAGATATTGAAGCATTTCAAATGAAGATAAAACTTCTTCAGGCTCATTTTAAAAATGAAAATTTTATTCATTCTCCAACCTGCTTAGAATTCAAAAATAAATATAATTGCGATTTTTCAAAATATCAAGAATCATTTGAAAATTTATATCAAGAATTTTCTAATGGTTTTCAAGGTTTTAAGAAAAAAACAATTTATTAGACTTTATTAGAAATCCATTTTATTATTCTATAAATGATCTTCCTGAAGATTATCAATTAGAATCAATAGATCTTCATTGCAATGCTGAATTTAAAGCAATGTTTAATGAAATTGATGTTCTTGATTTTTAAAAAGGGCTTTGTACAATAAAATATGGAAAAGTCAAAAGTCTGGCCTTAAAATTAATTTCAATGTTTGGAAGAACTTAATATTTGAACAAGCTTTTTCTGTGATGAAATTGAATAAAACTAAACACAGATCTAATCTTATTGATAGTAGCCTCAATTCTATTTTAAAGGTTGCAACTTCAGAATTAGAGCCGAATATTAATATGAAGAAAATTTTTGAAGCATAATGCTATTCTAATTGGTCGAGAAATTTTAGTTTCTTGAATGTATAAAATACACTGCCGGTCAAAAGTGATTCAGTGTTTGGAAAATTCGAACTTAAATGGTAATTTATGAATGAGAGTAAGACTTCAAGCAAGCCAATACTCATATGGTAGATAGATAAATCCTTTTTCTATAACATATCCAAATATCATAGATATTTTTCAAATATTGATAGAGATATGATTACTCAAAGTTGAAAGTAGGTGATTCAGTGTTTTGATGAATTTACAAAATTTTCATTCTAAAACATTCTAAAATAGCACAATATTGTTCATTTTTATTTCAAATCCTTAGCAGAAGGTATTAAGGCTTATTTGGTATGACAAGAAGAACATTGAAGAAAATTGAAATAAGAATTAACGAACTTGCTTTAAATGAAAAATCTTCAAGAAAAATAGCTGAAATTGTTTGAGTTTTACAAGCAACAGTGTCCAGAGTAATAAATAGAGTTGAGAAAAATACTCCAGAACCTATAATATGTCGTCCTCGGGTCTTAGATAAGTATGATGGAAAATATATTGGAAGATTAGCAACAAGTGGTAAATATTCCATCTCTACAGAAATACAGTGAGAACTCAAGAACTATGCAGGAATATCTGCCTCTTCGAGTAGTATACTGCGTACATTAAAACGTAGCAACATCGTATCTAGATACAAAAAGAAATGCCCACAATTAATAAAATCTCATCGTCAAATAAGATCAGAATTTGAAAACACACACAGAAACTGGGAAAATAAGGACTGGGATATGGTTATATGGTCAGATGAGACTAAAGTAAATCTAGAGGAATCTGATGGAC
>NIPM01002102.1:0-12059 GCA_002738285.1 Holacanthella duospinosa | reverse complement strand
TCAGTACATCTTCATGACATTTCATTACATTTTCAATACATTTTCATGACATTTCATGACATTCCATGACATTCCATTATATTTTGATAACAATTCATAACATTTTCTTACATTTTTATGACATTTCATTACATTTTAAGTACATTTAATTACAATTCGTTACATTTTCATGACATTTCATTACATTTTCATGCCATTTCATGACATTTCATTACAGTTTCATGACATTTCATGACAATAATCAAATCATATGATAATGCATTAATAGTATGTCAATTTTGTGTGGCACTTTGAATTGTTCCGCATTTCATCTTAACCAAATAATAAAATAATGTAATAATGTAATAATGTAATAATCAAATAATAAAATAATTTATTAATGTAATACTGTAATTATTAAATAATCAAATCATATGATAATGCATTAATAGTATGTCAATTTTGTGTGGCACTTTGAATTGTTCAGCATTTCATCTTAACCAAATAATAAAATAATTTATTAATGTAATAATGTAATAATCAAATAATAAAATAATTTATTAATGTAATACTGTAATTATTAAATAATCAAATCATATGATAATGCATTAATAGTATCATATGAAGCTGGATGAATAATTGAAGCATTAATACCTTATTTTATTAGTAGTACATTATATAAGTTCATCTCACAGCACAAATGTTGTAATTAACAAAGCAATATACAGAAATTTTTTCCGAGTAATAGGTAAGTAACACAAAAAATCAATTACCNCGAGTAATAGGTAAGTAACACAAAAAATCAATTACCTCAGAGTGTAACTGGTAGAGCTAAACCTAACAATGATATAATCACACAAAATACATTATCATTACATTATTACACTTTTTTATATTGCAAGTTCAATGTAGAAGAGCTTGATGAATAATTGAAGCATTAACACCATAATATATAAGATCATCTCACAGCAAAATTGGTGTATTAAGAAGAAAGCAATATAAATAATTTTTTCCATACAACGAGGAATGTTTATAGTAGAGAGAGGGTAATAGGCAAGTAATGCATAAAACCATTTATGTCAGAGTGTCACTGGTAGAGCTAAAGCTATCAATGATATAATCAAACAACAAAATACATTATCATTACATTATTACACTTTTTTATATTGCAAGTTCAATGTAGAAGAGCTTGATGAATAATTGAAGCATTAACACCATAATATATAAGATCATCTCACAGCAAAATTGGTGTATTAAGAAGAAAGCAATATAAATAATTTTTTCCATACAACGAGGAATGTTTATAGTAGAGAGAGGGTAATAGGCAAGTAATGCATAAAACCATTTATGTCAGAGTGTCACTGGTAGAGCTAAAGCTATCAATGATATAATCAAACAACAAAATACATTATCATTACATTATTACACTTTTTTATAGTGCAAGTTCAACGTAGAGAGGAAGCTTGATGAATAACTGAAGCATTAACACCACAATATATAAGTTNTTTTATAGTGCAAGTTCAACGTAGAGAGGAAGCTTGATGAATAACTGAAGCATTAACACCACAATATATAAGTTCATCTCAAAGCAAAAATGGTGTAATTAAGAAGAAAGCAATATACAGAAATTTTTTCCATACGAGGAATATGTATATGGTAGAGAGAGAGTAATAGGCATGTAACAGAAAACCAGTTACCTCAGAGTGTAACTGGCAGAGCTAAATCTAACAATTATATAATCAAACAACAAAATACATTATCATTACATTATTACACTTTTTTATATTGCAAGTTCAATGTAGAGAGGAAGCTTGATGAATAACTGAAGCATTATTACCACAATATATAAGTTAATCTCACAGCAAAAATGGNTGTAGAGAGGAAGCTTGATGAATAACTGAAGCATTATTACCACAATATATAAGTTAATCTCACAGCAAAAATGGTGTAATTAAGAAGAAAGCAATATACAGAAATTTTTTCCATACAATGAATATGTATATGGTAGAGAGTAATGGTCAAGTAACAGAAAACTAGTTATCTCAGAGTGTAACTGGTAGAGCTAAATCTAACAATTATATAATCAAACAACACACATTATCATTAAATTATTACACTTGTTTATATTGCAAGTTCAATGTTGAGGAAGCTTGATGAATAACTGAAGCATTAATACCACTACAATATATAAGTTAATCTCACAGCAAAAATGGTGTAATTAAGAAGAAAGCAATATACAGAAATTTTTTCCATACAATGAATATGTATATGGTAGAGAGTAATGGTCAAGTAACAGAAAACTAGTTATCTCAGAGTGTAACTGGTAGAGCTAAATCTAACAATTATATAATCAAACAACACACATTATCATTAAATTATTACACTTGTTTATATTGCAAGTTCAATGTTGAGGAAGCTTGATGAATAACTGAAGCATTAATACCACTACAATATATAAGTTAATCTCACAGCAAAAATGGTGTAATTAAGAAGAAAGCAATATACAGAATTTTTTTCCATACAACGAGAAATATGTATATGGTATATAGAGTGAGAGTAATAGCAAGTAATGTAGAAAAGCTCACCAGTTACCTCACAGGGTAACTGGTTGAGCTTTTTTTGGGTAACTGGAAGAACCGTGTTCAACCTTGATCCCAGATTCACCTAACCCTAACAACTCACAGCAAAAATGGTGTAATTAAGAAGAAAGCAATATACAGAAATTTTTTCCATACAACGAGAAATATGTATATGGTATAGAGTTAAAAGTAATGTAGAAAAGCTCACCAGTTACCTCACAGAGTAACTGGTTGAGCTATTTTTGGGTAACTGGAAGAACCGTGTTTAACCTTGATCCCAGATTCACCTAACCCCTAACAACCTAACAACCTAACAACCTAACAACCTAACAACCTAACAACCTAAACAACCTAAACAACCTAACAACCTAACAACCTCACTTTCACTATACCTTTGCAAATCAACATCCAATCATCGTTGTTTTGTATTACAGCTAAGGGTAGTGTTCTGGTGTCCATCATACTTCATTGTTGCAGCTTTTTTATTTTTATTTTTCTATTTCGCTCTGGAATCAATGTATCTCAGCATTTCAGTTCGTTGTAATATTGAGTTGGTGTACATGTTTCTAATGGAAATGTGCAGTTAAATCGTATAAATACTGTCCTGCACGTGTAATATTTATCAGAAATCCTAGAACCTTCTAGCAAATATCATCACTTCAAAATTTATTCGATTCCAATTTGCTACGTTAATCTTTCAATTTTACAAGATGATGTTTAAAATTGCCATAGTTATTTTAATGATGTTTGGTACATCCTTTGCCGCCAAGGTTAGTCGATTTTTTATTAATAATTATCTGCGGTTTGTCTGATTTCTCTATATTAACAAGCTATTTCTGGTTCGCCAATATCTCAAGATTTTGTTTTAATCCAACTACTATAGAGTTATGATTAATTGCTTACAGTGAAATGGTATGATAAAATAGTTTTATAACGATAGTTGCTATAATAGTGATTTTAAATTCTACATTTCTTGGGTGTGTAATGGTACTTTTCCTGTTGTATTGATCCAAACCCTAATAACATTACATTGTTTAGTTTCAAATTAACTAAATTATGCTAAATATTATGCAATATCTTATGTGTTGTAGGGTATGGTGGTTTCAAATCATGATGGCAATGTGGTTTATTTGCTCAAAGGCGTACCTACGTAAGTATTGCATTTCAAAATACATATTACAGTGTTAATTTAATACTCTTGCATTATTTATATGGTAGAGACGGTACTTTTGTTTCTGAAAACAAGATTGCACTGTGTGGACTTATACTTGAATTAATATTCAAAGGCTTCTCTTGCAACGGTTTCGAATTTAAACAGGCTGGCGGTGAAAAAACAACGCATACTTTAGTCAATGGTGAGGCAGTAGACAGCAAGGATACGAATCAGGAAAAAGCGTTACTTGGTTTTGATTTCGCAAAGAATGCCACATATTTAACCTTCGTCGACATGCCTTTAATGAACGGAAAGGTATGATTTACACATTGTCACATATTTTGTTACAAGTGGGTGTTCATTTTTCTAATTTATACATTGCATCACATGTATTCTCACTTGCACGGATTTTCGCCTTTTTCATGCTTTTTCCTAAACCCGCATCTGCAGGTATATTTTCCTGTAATAGTTTGGAAAATCAATCCATTCTTTCTTATTTCGAGCTCATTGCGTTTTTCAAACGTTGTTTGAAAAATGTTTTTTTTTCTGAAATAACAATACATACTTTTTCTTTTCTTTGCGAACTCTAGTTGTGTGCAGTTAAACCGTCTCCAATTTTTTGGATAAATGTACGAAAATAAATTAATAAAAAATATGTATTGCCATCTAATTTAGAGTGCGTCATGACAATTTTATGAACAAAGAAAACACGACGATTTGAAAAAGCATGTAACGGGTGTAATAGAGCAAAGCACTTCCAATTTGCATTTTTAGTAATATCCTTTGTAGAAAATTGAATATCCATTAATTTCGGCCAAATTTCCTTCACAATATCCGTTATTTCAATATACCTCTTTCATTTTGTACATGAAAAGCATTACTCTTCGCTCACTTGGGGTTTAATTAGACAAGTTGCAGTTTACTACCAAACTTTTTTGTTGTTTCCTTTGTCTTAGGCTGAATTGAATGTAGGTAAAAATGATCATGATATCTTTGTCCACGTGGAGCATAAAGATCTAGAAGGACCCTTGTAAGTATTATCATTAGATAATAAAGATGCTATTCAACAAATTACATATTTTTTCTTGTCTTCAGTTCCGAAGTGAAAATTACAGATCCGTCCACAATTTTCACAGAAAATGCTGATATATTGATCGGGTTGAGTCTATATGAGGTTGAATTTGATACTACTAAACCCGTTGCTGATCCATTGTCACCTGTTTATATACTGCAAAAGGCAAGAAATGAAAACGGCTATTTTACAGATGAAAAAGCAAAACTAATTACTAAAATTGATGAAAGTAAAATTACATTGAGCTCTTAATTGATATACAATTTGTTTACACGAGGTCTATAAATTTACCCATGATTTGGAAGACTGAACTCGTGCTTAAATTTTTTGAATAAATCGGTTTTGATTTGAGTAACAATTATGCGACGTGAAACAATTTTTTAATTAGCCAGTCAAAACAATTGAGAGCAAGGTTTATATAGGCTAATTTAGCATCTTACACAGCATAAACAAAAGTAGAAGTACTTATAAAAGATGTCCGGGAAGTAGAGACACAGCTTTGATAATGATATGAGAATGTCGCTGCATATGAAATCTGTCTTCCAAGAATAAGAAATAGAAACAGAATCGAATTTCGTACATAAAAGTGAAGTCTTGTTTGTGGTGACTTGGATTAACGAAAATGTATATAAAAAAATGGTGAGATATTTTCTGAGGGGATTTTTTACTACTATGAAAATTTCGAAACCTATGACAAAAAAATTACCAACCAAAATTTTGTCGCAGAGGTTATGAGCAAACTAATATTTTATGATATTTGTAAGAGGTATTAGGCTTCTAATTAGACTAATTTTGAACCTCTACCTGGCCGTCGTTCCGAAAAATTATCACCAGAGGAATTGAAGAAAGTGGAGAAAGTCTTTCATCGTCAGCCCAACACACCTGTCCGCACTGCAACTAAACGAGTCAAATTTGTGAGGTCTACCAACTCGGATATCAAAACAAACAAGCTTCGGGTTACGACTAAGATCACAAAACAGTATGGCAAGGATAAAGAGAAGCGAGCGATGACCAGTTTTAGAAATAGCTTCAAAATTGCGCGAAGAAAATTCCTCGTCACAAACATTAAGTTACATTTGACCATTTTCATTTGCCTGGCACAATATGTGTGATGACTTGGAACATTCTGCTTTGGGTTATGAAAACATTTACCTAAATCAAATTCATCAGGAAATATCTTGTTTGGCAAGAGATTGACGAAATTGGGAATGTTTCTGAGTAATTTGTTTCAGAAGAGGCCATGAACTAAAAAATCTACTTTCGTGAGTGTCTGAAGCAACTATTACTTCCTTTTATACACAAGCATCACGAATTACAACACGTTTCATTCTTTCTTGAGCAGGCACGTTCTCAATTTGCCACTACTGATGTAGACATTCAAAGTAAAAATTTTCAATTCTTTACAAAAATCTCTAAGCCCCTTAAGCAAGAAACAGGCAAGGGGAATTGAAGAATTTGGTCTATTTGCAAAAAATAGTACTGTCAGATACCTACACAAGCAAAAACCATCCAAGGTTTTAAGCTAATTGGAACAAAGTTTCCAAAAAAGCACCGAAAGGAGTAAGAAAAGAGATAATGGGACATGCCTACTAGAATCTTTAAAGAATGACATTCAAAAAAATCAGCAGGGCGATGTGTAACATTGAAACAATGGTAGGTTAGTTAATATATGTGACAAAATTTCATTTCAGTATAGTTATTGGTTGATTTGCATTCTCAGTTTTAAATTTGTGCCTCTATTTCCCGGACACCCTTTATGTATTGAATTGGGCGCTCCCCCGTTCCAGTCAAAAATGCTGAAGGTACATACGGATTTTATATTCCAACTTTTGTGATATTCACGTATAATGGTAATGGCTAATAAGGTTTGACCGCAATTTATGTAATGACATGCAAATGATTATTTAAATATCTGCTAAAATTATAACAAATTTATAAGGTGGCTCGTGGAGCGTACTGACACTTGTTCAAGAGATGCTGAGCTTACGGCATATCAAAAGAACTTCCGCCATATTATTGTACCCGATTCTTACTGTCTATTATAATATGGGACAGCCGAATTCTTAATGAAACTGAGAAATATGATCAGAAGACAATAAAATATTTAACTACAACCGATGATGCTAATCAGAGCAATGAGGTCAGCCAGGAGA
Organism: Holacanthella duospinosa; assembly: GCA_002738285.1. Classification (NCBI taxonomy): domain Eukaryota; kingdom Metazoa; phylum Arthropoda; class Collembola; order Poduromorpha; family Neanuridae; genus Holacanthella; species Holacanthella duospinosa. Next base: position 5,123 of record NIPM01002102.1, on the reverse strand, counting down.
GACGGACACCACATTCACAATACCATTCTACTAAATTAATCTACGTGTAATACTGGAAAGAATTGTGACCATGATGAGACGAAACTTTTAGTCCAACACATACCTTAGTAAACCGTAGCAGCGCTTAAACTACCCGTAGACTAAACCATACAATGAAGTTGTGTATGGTTAGGTTTCAAGTCAAATATCAACCTTCCCTAAATGTATATTAGTGGTAACAGGCGGTTTCAGCCTAGACAATAAACGTTAACTTTTAGATAACCATTACTGTCATATGTTTCATTGGTATAACTATTATACTGGTATGTCCAGTTCCGAGTAGAAATATTTTGTTTGTGGGATGGCGGTTAGATTATTTAGTTAAACATTTTAGAAAAGCAATTCTCCAGTTTTCACCTGAATAGCATCAAATTTTCTACGAAGCCCAAAAATTCTACCTCAAATTAGCAACATAGTCAAGAGCATCAAACTTTAAAATACCGCTTATATTCTTAGGTTGTTAGTTTAAACATTGACTTTGCGACAAAATTTTTTTGCTCAATGTGTCCTTTTGCATTCGCCTATCACTGGGGCTGTTAACGTGCCGTGCTGTGCCGTGGAGTGTCTACAGTAGACATGATACAGAATTGTAATTTTTGTCGACACGATATGGTATAATTTAATCTTCAAGACACGCCACGGAACGAGACGATAATGACAAATAGTGGTCACGACACGGTTACGATGAGAATTTGTTGCCAAATCTTTCTCCATTTATTTTCAATAATCAATGACAATTGGACGTTGGCCATCAGCCTATCAATGAAATTACGCGCATAAGTAAATTAAAATAAAATAAAATTATGAGTCTTACAATTACTGAAAAAGTTTTAAAATATATGGTATTAAAAGTCATAAATTAAAAGTCATAAATAAAATGTGAAGTTTGGGTAAGTGGCAGCTTCTGTGACGTTAATAAGTTGAATTGGGTCCTTCGGCATTACTTTAAAGTAATTCAGTCGAATGTGAGATGTGCCAGGACATTCCCAAATAGCATAAAAGAAATACAGTTGTTCTCCACAGTATTTGATCTACTTCTCCTCAAAAAGTCCCAAGTTAAGCCATTTTTCCTTCATTGTAGACAGAGTTCGAACTCCGTTTAGCCGAAGTTGTAGGATACATGTCGCCAACAAAGAGGAAATTTTTTTTCAATAGAAATGGTTCGTGGATTTCAGACAATTTTATTTGATGATAGTGTTGTTGGATGGAAGGTGACCTTTCTCCACTTTCCCTTGCCATTCTCTCTTCCATTGCCCAGACGACAGGCGCCCCCTTGAGGCGTCTGAAGTCTGGTTCCCATGCCTTACAAAATCTAGCATTTTCATACTCCTGGAAATCACAGATTTCCAGGAACCAGAACTGTCTCCCCAGTCCTCGTTCCGTCAACATCTCTCCAAAGACAGTTTATTAGGAATCTCAATTTACGTCCCGCGATTATTTGACCTCTGACCATACCCTGCCCTTTGATAATTCCCCGAACCATTTCTCATACCCAATCCCCACCATACCAGTGTGGAATTGTGTAGGATTGTTGTGCGAATTTCAAGTCAAGTTTTCTCAAGTATTCTTCGTACCCAGCAAGTTAAAATTTCTGGACAAATTTGACATCTTTCACATAAACCTTGCATATCTATAGATTTCAGCCTACTTTCCAACTGCAAACACCAACTGCATTTTTTGATTGAATGTCTATTCGAAGTTTTTCAAAGTTCTATATACTCATTTAGAGGAAGGTTCGAATCGTTAGCTGACAGGAGTTGTAACCATAGAGAAATAGTAAACCTGAATACATCAAAGCTTAATCGAAGGCAGCCTGTCTCTAAACGAACAAAATATCGGGGGGTGCTGAAAGGCAAGTGGAGGAGTGTCTTAAAGAGATTGGGTATTGCAGATTCTCCTTGAAGGAGTCCTTTTATGATGTTTATTCTCTTCGTTCAACTGTATGTAGTGGAAATCTTCGCACCTGCATTGTCGTATATATTTGAATACACGACTAAATTTAGCGTACAATCCTATGTTTTTAAGAACATACCATAAGTGGTTGTGGTTTGGAGTATCAAATGATTGAGAAAGATCAAAGAAGCAAACATATAATTCCTTTTGTTTTGAGAAGTTGGATTTGTACTATAGACATGATAGTACAAACGTGGTTAGCTGGTATATTTTCCATTCCAAAAACCTGCCTCAAAGTCGGATACGACGTGCTTGATTATCGACTCCACCAGCCTACTATTTAGAATTTTAGAGAAAAATACTATTTATTTTTAGTAAAATNTTGGTGTGCTTTTCTACAAGGCTAAGGAGAAATCAAAAGGACCAATACCACCTGTGGTTAAGATGCAGAAACATGAAAATCAAGAAGAACTGGTCGAGATTGGGGGGTAGTGTCAGAGAATAAAATCTCGACCTCGGAATTTCAAATAACAACTCAAATCTTACTTTGAACTTTTGAACTGTCCTTTATAAACTTTACTATCACTTTGTTTAGTCAAGTGTTCATTTTTGACTTTGCCACTAAGACTCATTACTACAACAAGGAAAAAGATTATTTTAAGTTTTCTACTTTCAATAGAAGATAGTTGGTTTTCAGATTTCATGCTTATAACATTTAATAAATCCTTTACTAATTTCATTCTACAGATCCTAAATNTCATTACTAGAACAAGGAAAAAGCTTATTTTAAGTTTTCTACTTTCAATAGAAGATAGTTAGTTGGTTTTCAGATTTCATGCTTATAACATTTAATAAATCCTTTACTAATTTCATTCTACAGATCCTAAATTTCTAGAGTTATTTTATGTCAATATAATTTAGTATTATTTTTAGGGTTTCCTTTGTTTATTATTTTATAATAATAGTTCATTTTGCTCTAAACACTGGGTTTTTTTTTCATATAAATACTGGGGTAGAATCCTCAGAACATTAATTCTAAGCCATGACTCTACTCTAGTAGTAAGTCTGACCCATGAGTGGGTGCCTAGAATTATATTTGAAATTTATATGTCATTGTTAGTTTCTTTTATTAATAAATAAAATTATTATTGTTGATTCAATTGTTGAAAGGGTTTTTTTATACTGACAGTCAAGAGACAAGCGGAGCCTTGACTGCTCAGATTTTTTTATCAACATAGAGTAGTGGGAAAGAGAGAATTTCAAAAGTTTAAATTTTAAAGTTTTCTTTTTTTTATTATAAAATCAATTAGTTGTTTTGATTTATAGTTTAGTGTTATGAGTTTTAGGAATCTCGTCCATCTCAATTAAAGGTGAGTTGGTCGACTTAAACAAAACTATAACAATTGGTGGAGATTTCTTACTTTTTGTTTAGATTTTCAAGTTTTTTTAAATTTAAACATTAACGTTTTTGCAAAATCTTGCAGGCTAAGCTGTGCGCTTTAGAAAACTTTGTGTTTTGAACGCTTTGTGCGTAGTAAAGTTTGTCTTTACCGGGTTAGTTCCCAGAAAAAAAACTTTGTGTTTTTTTTAAACACTTTGTGCGTAGTAAAGTTTAGTAGTTTAGTACCGGGTCCCTTACTAGCAAGCCAAAAGAAATGTTTGGTGGGTTAACACCGTGCCTCGCACTTGCAAGTTAAATGGAAACAAAATCGCTAAATGAAATCTAGGGACAGTTAGAAAAGGAGACAATGGTAGTTTTATGGCATAGGAGTAATCGTGGTTGGTTAGTCAATTGGCAACAAGCATAATTTGTGGATAGGTCTTCTTATAAATGTACTGGAGAATTGCAAAGCAACCACTCGAATATGTCCATTTTGATCAGGATAAATCTCGAGAACACGAGTAAGAGGCCATTTGGTTGTAGAAACTGCTGCAGTTTTGGTCAGGAACAGGTTGAATTGATTCAAGTAATATCCAGAAAATAGATGCACTAAAGTGATAAAGAACTTGAAAAACAATTAAAACTGTTAAAATAATAATTTCAATTGAATATGTAGTTGTGACTGTAATTAAAATTAAGTGAGCGAAAATGCGAACGACCTTCTCTTTGAATTCTAATCAAACACTGATTTAACTGAAAGGAAAATAGCATAATAACCTAACAACACCATGCATAAATTATTTTTTCAAAAGAATAAACAACTTTCAATAGCTAGCAAAATTGTTTCGTTGGTAACGGGAACTGAACTCTACGTAAAATGAAATCTCGTTTTGACCATGTCCTGCCAATGCCAAGAAAGTCACAGGGGATAAAGGGACTCCAACTCAGACAAACAGTACAAAAATTAAGCTATGACTTTTATTACTAGATAACTCTTACGGATGAAAACAATTTTATAGCAGATTGCCACAATAATGAGTTGTGTAGAGAACTGGAATGCTAGGTTTCTTCTACTTTCTTACTTCAATACGACTCATTAATTTCAATTTTTTCTTCTCTAAGACTTTGAGTTTTGCAAGGATATGACGTTAAAACTCGCCGAACACCTCGAGACAGACGGGAGTGAATTGAGTATACTAGGCAGATGTGCTTTAAGAATTTTTAAATAATACATTTATTTAACCTGGTTAATTATTCTTGGTTAGTTTGATTTTACTACTTGCCTTGATTACCACCATTATAGAAATTTCAGATAAAAGGCATGTCTGCCTCATTGACATAATTCTCAAATGGGAGACTACGAGACTACGGCGGTGTGGGAGAGAATGTAATACCTTCAAAGGAGCATCCAACCTCAAAAAATTTAAGGTAAAAGTGAGTTTTGGATTATGCACATAATCCTCATAAAATAGTTTTCTATGAGATTTTGGATTTTGAGATCTATCTGGTAACATGATCGGAAAAAATATGTCTCAATAAAAAACAAATAGCAAGTCATCTCTTTAAAATCTCATTGATTTGATTGTAGATTTTATGAGTAGGAACAATTAAAACCACGGTTCATCTTACATCGTTTCCAATAAAATATAGATAATGAGAATGACTCACCAGAAATAGCGTGTATGGAATGTGTTTCACAATTTTAATCATCCAGTGAATGGAGAAATTTTTAGATAAAACCTACCTACCTACCTACCTACCTACCTACCTACCTACCTACCTACCTACCTACCTACCTACCTACCTACCT
>NIPM01002101.1:0-11668 GCA_002738285.1 Holacanthella duospinosa | reverse complement strand
AATCGAATTATTAGACAAATTGTTACCTGATAAAAAATTCAAGGTGCCTATAATATTACATGATAGTTCTAGGCCACATAAATCAAATCTTATAAAGCAGTATTTTATTGATGAAAATATTCGGGTTTGGGATCATTCTCCCTATAACCCTGATATTAGCCCACCTGATTTCAATTGTTTTGGGCAATTAAAGAGGAAGTTAAAGGAAAACATTTATGATGATTGGCATGAACTAGAAATTCAGCAAGAAAGTGCATTTCAGGAGCTTAATGCTAAAGGTTTTATGAATGATATCCAGAAATTACCAGAAAGATGAAGAAGTGTAATAGATGCAGAAGGTTTGTATCTATAAACATACTAATTTTTAACTTTAATTTTTTATAGTAAATTTTTTATTTGAATTTTTTCGAGTGCCTCTTTGCTCGGAACGCCCTGATATTAGTAAAACCAGCTCCTAAGATATGTCATATGCTTTTTTAATAAATACACAACTTAATCACTAACAAATATAAAACGGTAAAATGATAGAAAGTAACAAAAATTTTGACTAAAAAATTAAATAACTTTATCATTTTTATAACTTTCATATCCTGCATCTACCAGCGCTTTTCTAAAAAATTCTTTCTGTTCTTCGTGATCAAGATCTTTAAAATTATTACAATAATCTTCAGAGAAATAAGAAGATTCTTGATTGTTACTATTTTGGTGAATATTACTCGGATCATTTATTAGAAGGTTGTCATTAACTTTTAGTTTATCTTTGAAATCCTTTAATGATTTAGGACTTACTAACCTATCTCTTGTAGATTTTTTGCTTTCCAGCTGATTTTTAGTTTCTTTGATCATCTTGTATTTCTTATTTTCATCTTCTAATTCTCTTCTATTCTCAATATCTTTGAATACACTAATTTCTCCTTCATCTCCGTCTTCTTTATCGGATGTCAATTTTGCATCTTCTACTTTACAATCTGAATAGGCAATAAGAGATTTTGTCTTTAAATTACCTGATGATACACATTCTATTGTATCTAAATTTATATTTTCTTTTTTAAGCGATCCATTCTTGTCGCTTCTCTTCCATAGAAATATTGCTTTGAGAAGTTTTTTTAAGCAATCAAATTTCATCAAATTTATTAAAAATATTTAGTTCTAAGCCTGATTTATATAAAAAAATCATTTATTTTTCATAAATCACTGTTTATTGTTACAGGATTTCTCAATTTCATCTTTTATGAAACCATTATGTTTTACACAATTACATTTTTGAATCAAAGAATCCAAATGTTAAATAAAAAAAATTAATGGGAATGATTTTTGGAGACTTCTAATATATTTTAAACCTTTATAAGTTTCATTATGTTCATTATTTTATGATTGGTATCGTGTCTCAGTTAATTGAATCTGATAAGACGAACCTATTTTTGCGGAAATTTAAAATTCGCAAGGATATATTTGACCTCGCTTGATGTTTATAAGTAATTTATTCTATGCAAAACATTAAATATATCCCTATTGAAGTGATTAAAATATAAAGCTTCATAATTATTTTTAATACCGTCAAATTTTCAATTATAAATGAAATTTTTTAAAACCTGGTTTTTCTTTTTGAAAACTGATCATTAGTCGATTATTATTTAAGAAATATAAAAAATGGTTCTTTATGTACTCATATCGTCTTGATTTATATTTCTCAAAACTTTGATGCCTGTTTATTATTTCTCTCTTATATTCTGAGTTGGCCTTTAAAATTCGAGCAGAGATAAAGTGTGGTCCGTTATTCCTGTCCAATTTTATAAATTTAAATACAGACAAATTATGTGCTTTTTGAAACACAAAATCACACATATTAAATAAACTTTATTAAATTAAAGCAATAAAATTTTAATAACCTTTATTTTTAAAGAATGAGAACGATTGAAAATCAAAACAGGCCAAATGCAATCTGCCACTATTAACGAAAATATTGCTTCTAAAAAGACGACTAGACACTTTAAATACAAAAACTATACACAAGTCTGTAAATAGAATCGAAGAAATTATAAAAAAAAGTCCTACTAAAATAATCACTTCTAAAGTCAAAAAGAAAATACTAAAATGTCCTTCCACATATTTCGAGGAGAAATGTATATAAACACTTTAAAAATTAAACATTAAATTAAATACATTATATATATATCGTTTATTTTTAAAATAAATATTACGCATCTTATTATTTTAGTTTTTTGACAGGAATAACTGACCACACCTTAATTATATTTTCTACTGGAAAAAGTGCATACAAATTCTGAGGCTTGCCTTTCTCTTTATTAAAAAGTTTTAAACACAATGTTTACATTTCGTTTTTATTTTAATAAAGCATATTGATCAGAGAAAATTCGAGTAAATGATGATTTGAAAATTATATCATAAACAGCTAACAACATTTTTTAATATCTAATTTTATCCTAATTTGTCACCACCTTCATTCTTCTTTTCATTAGAGCGAAATCGTTTTGAATCAGGATCAGCTTCATAAAAAGATTCGGGTACATTTCTAACAGGTGGATCGATAAAACGACTAGGATTCACTATTATTTTCCCAGACTCGTTTTTCATAATTTCTGAAGAACTATTTTCCGCTTGAGTCTCTTCCTGCATCTTTTCAGTTATAGTTCCTCTTACATTTTCTAAAGGCTCATTTAGATAAGGATCGCCTTCTTCGGACAACTCTTGTATTGTCGGTAACAGGTTTAAAGGCTTTCTAAACTTATTAGGATCCATTTTTGATTTTTATAAATTTGGAATTTTCTAATTGGAATATTTAATTGCATTTTCCGCTATGTTTGTTATCAGATTAACAATATGGTTTAAGTTTATGCGTTTATAATTATTCTTTACAAGCCATTTGTCCCTACTTCGTTAGGGGAGTTTGGTTATTATTTAAATATCCTTCACTTGGTTCTCTTTCTCTATTAATTCTAACCTTTTTATTTGCTTCTCTCCTCTCTATCTTTCAAGCTCCTTTCCCACCTGCTTAACCTTTCTCTTTCTTTACTCCACTTCTCTGCTTTTTCCCTAGCTTTGCTTTGCATGCCTCCTCCCCACCTTCACCTGCTTTTTCCTTACCTTTTCCCTTTCCACGCGCTTCTTCCTGCTTTCCTTGCTTTGCATCTATCGCTTTTCCTTCTTCGCTTGTTTTCAATGAGTCAGCTGAGTGGACTCATCAGTCACCATTCAGCCTTAATTATAATTATAATTCTTTGAATTACAGGGTGGCGCAAGTAAATTTGGACACTCTAATTTTTGCGATGGGTGGTAATGAAAAATATATTTATTTAGCCAATTTTATTTTTTTAAAATAAATAACTTTTCAAAATAGGAAAATAAAAATATGACTATTGAATATAAAAATAAAATATGAATAAAATGTTTATTAGAAGCTGGAATGTCACATACAGAAATATCACGTCATCAAAAGGCTCTCGACAAACTGTTTACAATATGGGACAAAATTTTCTTACATAATTATATTCTAATTGGTCGAGGAATTTTAGTTTCTTGAATGCATAAAATAGTTAGAATAAAAATAAATTTATGTATTTATCAACTTTACTATCCATAAAATATCTCTTAGCTATATTTCTTGCCATTTTAATTGCTTCCTCAACCTATTTTCACTATGATGCACTAATATTCTAGAATTATAACCGAGGCTTCAAAAATTTTGTGCCATATTGTTGAAAAAGACCAAAAAGTAACAGGAAAATATTACCAGGACAAAATCATTCCTATATATATAAGCTTTAAAAAGCCCAAAAGTAATTTATAATAAAAGAAAAGTGACTTTTGTTCAAGATGGAATAAAAGATAATATGCTACTTTTATAATCAAAGTTTCAAACCGTATGGGGAAAAGGAAAATGACCTGGCAATAGCCCAGATTTGAATCCAATAGAACATTTATGGAGAATTCTTAAAGAATCTATCCATAAAAACCATCGGCCAAGAAATAGGGAAGAATTAATCAAAAGAGTTGAAAAGGCTTGGAGCGAGATTGATAAGAACACAATTAAAAATATCAGTCGCTCTTTTCCAAAAAGAATCCAAGAAATGCTAAATGCTAGTGGTGGAAGCACTGATTATTAGTATTTAAATGTTACAAATAAATTTTTGTTATATTTTTATCTATAGAAGTTATTGAGTTATTTCTATTTTATTAGAAAAATGTCCAAATTTACTTGCGCCACCCTGTATATTTTACTCCACTTCGAATTTTGATGAAAATAATTTAAATCATAAAGCAAATTTAGTTAAAATCATTGTTTTTTAGCTCTACCTCTAGTCTTTTTCTTAGGAGCCTCATCAACCGTAGCCTGCTCCGAGGTATTGTTCTCCTTTGAAGCCTTAACTCTTGTTTCACTTTTAGCTTTTGGCGACACCAGAGCCTCATCTAAAAACAATAAACACCATAAAATATGTAATACTAGAAAAATTAGAATTCATAGAATCTTTCTTTTCTATAGCAGGTTCACTTAAAGATAAAATATTGTTAAGGTATATTGATGCCAATTTGTCTCTTTGTTCTGCAAGCTGTTTAGGACCTAACGACTGAATAAGCATTTTTCGTTTATTTTTGACTATGATCTCAAGCATACTCAAGTCAGTAATGTATTCGTAATGCTTTCGGAGTGCCCCTCTAGTATTATCATTAATCTTTCCTGTGCCAGTAGACTCGGTTGTTATATCCACTGAATCGAAAGTTAATCTTAAGGGTTACCATTAATGATATTTGAAGCACCTTCAGAGTTATTTTGATCAATGCATCTTTGTCTTGAGATGCTTTTCAGAGTCTCGGTATCGCAACAAGAGGCAATATCAGGATGTTCAGCAATATTGGTAGCTATCTTCGCATCTATCAATCTCATCATGAGCTTATCTTCAACTAGATCATTATACAACTTTAAATTCTCAGTTTTTTGTCCTGTAGGTTTGTCCTCTACTACCATTTTGTAAAATAAAATTTATTTGATAACTGGTATTTATGCTCAAGTTTCAAATCATCTTTGGTCATAAACAAGCTTTTTTCAGTGTTCAGAAGCCAAAAAACAATACAAACTATAATAATTATTTAGTGGTTTTATCAATTGTTTATTTAAATTCAATAATTGATGTTGAATTTTGATTATCATTTTAGTAAATGCAGCTATTTATTAAGCTTTTAGCATATAAAGATAAGATGTAAAGTTTATATTCAACATATACATTTTAAAGCTAATATAATGGTATTAATGCTTATATTAATCTTAATTAAGTACAACTGTAGCTCCAATATTATTCAAATACAAAGACCAGAGATGGAAAAGTCTATTAAGCGAATTTTATAGTAAAATACAAGACTTCGTATGCCTTTTCTTTATTAACTTTTTTCTTGATCTAATTACAGGTCTAAAAGTATCTTGTACCGAGGAGATATTGGTGATTGAAGATTGCGACATTTCAGATTTACCTTTCAAAGGATCAACTTTTATTTCAATACCGGTTTCATCAGCAGAATATAGGTTTAAATCCTGTAAAGTTAGCTTATAATATTGCCCAAGACTGTTATTCGAGGATCTTTTCAATTCCATCTTTTTGTTCTAGATTGAAATGTTCAACCTCTTTTTTGATTTAAAACAAAAAATGTTCAACGTCTAAAAATCGAATTATTTACCTGTTTAGTTATTATAACGTAATATTTAATTTATCTAATGCAAATTTTTATGATTTAAAAATTTCCAAAATCCTATTTATTTCATGTGTACCTTTTCGAAAAAAGTATAGACATACCCTCTTAGTCCTGCTTTTCACGCTGAAAGTTGATTTTTTGAATAAAACTTCATGAAGAGAAGTTACTCAAATACAGAATAAACTTAACTATAAGGAGTTAAATGTAACCTTGTGATGTTATTTCTTATATAATAGACTTCTATAATTTGGTATATGCTCCGAATCCGGCCCGAGGGCTTTATCGAGCTCCGAGTTTTATATCCCGGGTTACGGTTCAGGTTTAATAAGGTACATATTTTACATTTAACCAGTAGCTTTCGCTAGGTCTTAGTTAAGTTCAGAGTCAAATTCGAATTTTTGTCAGATTTTTTATCCAAGCTCCTTCATTTACGATTTCTCTCTATTAAAATGAATAAATAATAAGAGGTAGCTTGTATCTTTTCTACGCTCGGATTATTTTTATTCGATTACCTGACAGCGTTCTTTATTTTTTGGATAAATGCGCCTTATGACTTTAAACTCTATGATCAAACGATTACTTCCAATCACATGTCTCTTTTTATAATCATGATTTTAGGTATTAAGGATTTTTCATTTAATCCGGAACGAGGGGCTACAAAGCCAATTTCTTTCTAAAAATGACTCCAAACTAACAATATACCAGCACATATCTAACATAGCCTGGAGATGTCTAGAAATGGTGGATATAACAGATGAATGAATAAACCTTTGTTTTTTATTGTTAGTTTGGTGTCATTTTTAGAAAGAAATTGGCTTTGTAGCCCCTCGTTCCGGATTAAATGAAAAATCCTGTAAGTGATGTCATAAGCGATAAACAATATATCTATTGTATAATATAATTAAATAATATCCCAATTTGGTATATTGTCTTCTATCTATGTTTTTCGTTTCTTCATTAATTATTTTACTCTGAAGAGTCAACAATGGTATCTTCAATCAAATGCATTTTACAAAGAAATAACATTAATAATATATTTTTTACAAATTCATATAAATTGTCTTTATTTATTAAACCTTTTATTCTACCTCTTCTATCAGATCTAGACGAGGAGAGTGAAACGACATTTCGTTTAGAATACATGGAGTGATTTTTCAAAGCATAGTGATTTGTAGATGACTGTCTTTATTATCAAATACATTTTATGTGAATGATTATATAATTAAATGTTTTATATGATAATTGAAAAATATACCTCCTATATTGGCATTCTAGTCCAGTTAGAGAGCGTCTTATTAGGGTGTCCAAGAAAATGTGGCGGTGAAATTTTTCTCCACACTTCGTTTAAAGTGTGATGAATTGAATATATATAATAGGAATACAATTTATTTATAAATAATATACACAGATTTATTTTTTTCAAAATGAATTTTAAAGAAGAATTGATTGAATCATCTAGTGTTCAAGATCAGCGTGTAATTATTAAATATGGCTCTTTATTTTCGTTCAGAGTAGTCCATTTATTAAATAATTGGTTGATTAAGAATGAGAATAATCTAGATTCATTAAAAATTTGGTTAAATTAAAAAGAGAATCAAAAAGGAACTACTCTGAAGGAAAATTAAGAGACATATTTAACTCTACATGGTCAATGTCCTTCTCAAATCCAACGAGAATTAAATAATACTTTAGGTAATAGAGCAATATCTCTGAGAACAGTTGAGAGATGGCAATCAAGATTTAAGAAAGGAGACATATCGATAGAAGAAGCTCGCGGAAGGCCATCTGAAAAAAGTGATGAAAAACTAGAACGTATTGAAGCTGTTAATGTAATTTTATTGGAAAACAAAGCTATAAGTGTAAGGCTAATTAGCGAGCGTTTGGATATCACCAAATCATTAGTGCATCTAATATTAACTGATGATCTAAAGTTGAGTAAGCGACATGGTCGCTATATACCAATGGAATTGAACGCAGATCAGAAGGACCACAGGGTTCAGGCTTGTATATTTAACCTCTCCAATTATAGAAAGACTAAAGAAAAGCTGAAAAGAACTCGAACTTTTGATGAAACATGGGTTGGTTTGTATATGGCGCCACAGAAGGATCAAGTGATGTCCTGACCAGAACTTGGTGAAAAGGGACTACAAGTGGCAATGAACAAACTTTATGCAGATAAAAGGATGTTGCTTTTAGCAATGGACTACAATAGTATCGCTTTTTATCATCTGTGTAGCGAAAAAGAAACATCAATGCTGAGCGCTTAAAATCGATTCTAAGCGAAAAAATTACTATATGGTTAAGCACTAAAAGGTTTTATAGGTCTATATTTTGATGGATAATATCAGATCACACAAGGCTAAACTCGTATAGTACTTTTTACTAGATAAAAAAATCGAGCAATGGTATCAACCACCATATTCTCTCGATATTTCGCCATGTGATTATGATTGTTTTGGACCTCTTAAACGTGAGCTTCGTGGTATTCAGTTTGAAACTTGGTCGATGTTCGAAACTTGCTAGAAATGGCGATTTTAAAAGGAATGAATCGAGGGCTGTATTGTGGTGTTCAAAGACTGCCTGAGCGTTGGAAAAGTGTCATTGACATTGAGGGGAACTATACTTAATTTTTGTCAATTTCTATAAAAAATTTCATTCATATTTTGGTAGATTAACAAATTTTAGTGTAAAATGTTTCTCATGGCACCTTTATCTTCCTTGAGATGAAAAATGCGCTTCATTTTTGATGTGAAGATCTTTACTAAAAATCAGTCTCAGAAATAAATCTAGAAAATAAAATGAGTTATAAAAAAGGATATTTGGAAACTTCTATTAGATTTTTTATAAAAATATTAAATCAAATGTGGAATTTAATTGATCAAAATCAATTCTCGAAATAATTACCAGAAATACATGATCGCGAACTTACCTGCAGCAGCAGCTCCGACACCGTTCCATTTATATGTTCTCCACATACCGGAATTAACCATTACACTTTTATGGCCAGACGAGCCATTCCACCGATTAATGGCTCCTCTACCGGTGACACCACGAGAAGAAAAATGAACGATCTCATAAACTTTGCCTTGAAGGCCCACCAACTTTCCTTTGTCCCACATGCAATCGAACCCTCGAGGACCTACTCCATAACAACATTTGTATTTACCAAACCAACTGTGCATGTAGCATTTATTGTTTTTGAAGGGATTAAAGTATTGGTTCAAGTTGGCTACATGCATTTCCGCCAGTTTTTGTAATTTGGAGTTTATTTTGATTTCCCTTCCTCTTCTTAATCTCCATAAGCCTTGATACATCTGCTTTACTCCATCAGAAGTTTTACTAGAGCTGCGTCTTCGAGGGCCGCGATTTCGTCTTGGTTGCGTGCCTCTTCTTGGCTTTGAATTACAACGAAATGATTGGTTTTGTTTTGGTGAAAATGAGTTTCGTCTTGGAGCATTCGAGTTTCTTCTACAGCTGTTGTATTGGGCTGTTACGGCATATAATAATTGGGTCAAAACTAGTAACGAGGATTTCATTTTATTTAATATTTTGTTGAATTTGGCTTTGTATTTATAGCTCTTGAGGATGTTACACTATTTTCGTGTTTAATCACTTCCGAGTCCGTTTAATATACCCTTTCAATTTATAACTTTTGATTGAATGCATTTCGTCTTAATGAGGAAGTACAATATATTTATAACTATTTTTATATAAAAAAGCTGTTCAATTTATTTTGTATGAAGTTGCCATTCATTGAACACTCCATGTAGTAATAAGAAAATATAAAACGGGTTCTGAAACTTTATTGAAATAAACACAGGGCTAAAAATATCCAAAAATTGCCGTATTTGAGGTTATGTCATCTCAAATGCGAAATTTTAAAACTCTCTAATTTATAGCAAAAATATTATGCCGTTTTACGCAAAAAGGTAAGCGAATCTTAATTAATAATAAATATGCAAATTAATATCTAGTGCTAAGATTTATATTTAATATTTTCTATAACTTCAGCTTTATTTTTAAAGCATATTTGTTTAAATTACTATAATGGATAACTTATAAAAATTAAAAATTCAATAACCGATAAAGAACAACGTCTATTTATTAAATTTGGAGTAATTCTAGGCCATATTTCGGGAATAATACACAAAGAATTGGTTAAAACGATAGGAGAAAAGGCCTATAAATATAATACAGTGAAAAATATGGTTTCTAAGTTTAATGAGGGCCAAAATTGCGTTGAAGACACTAGAGGAGGTGATACAAGTAATCTTTTAATAAAAGGAAATACAATTGAGAAAATTAAAGGATATCTTACTCAAAGTAGAGCCTGGTCGTGCCTCGAACTTTCCATGTTGGTAAATTGTAGCAAAGCTACAGTTTATCGGTATTTAATAGAAGATTTACAAATGAAGAAATTATTGAGCAAATGGGTTCATCATTTTCTCACACAGGAACAAAAAGAACATAGAGTATTAGCATGTAGATATAATTTGTAGCAGTTATCAAAACAAAAAACCCTAATAAACAGAACATTGGCTATAGATGAAACTTGGCTTACTTTGTATATGCAACCCTAGAGTGACCAGTCTCGATTTTGGAGAACTAAGGACGAAAGCCCACCACAAAGTGTAGCACAATCAAACTATCAGAGAAAAATAATGCTTATACTAGCAATCGATCAAATGGTGTTGCATATTGGAAGCTTGTGCACCTAAAGAGACGGGAACTTCAGAAGTCTATATAGGCTTTCTTAATGAAGTTTTACTAAAAGGGTTACCTGATAAGAAATTCAAGTATCCTATGGTTTTACATGATAATGCAAGACCTCATAAATCAAAGTTTGTAATGGATTTTTTTGATGATAAAAAAATCCGCACTTGGTATCAACCTCCATATAGTCCAGATATAAGTCCACCTGATTTTTATTTTTTTGGTAAATTAAAGAGGAAGTTAAGAGAAAATGTTTATGACAATTGGGAAGAGTTGGAATTACAACTAGAGACTATTATCCAGG
This sequence comes from Holacanthella duospinosa, assembly GCA_002738285.1. Classification (NCBI taxonomy): domain Eukaryota; kingdom Metazoa; phylum Arthropoda; class Collembola; order Poduromorpha; family Neanuridae; genus Holacanthella; species Holacanthella duospinosa. The sequence continues at coordinate 948 of NIPM01002101.1, read as the reverse complement.
AACTTAATATGAAGGGTCATATGAATGGTATTCAGCAGCTAGCTGAAAGATGAAGCGATGTAATAAAAGTAGAAGGTTCATGTATATAAACTACAAAGTTTCAACTTTTTATATCTCATAATAAATTTTTCATTTAAAATTTTTCCATTACCTCTTTGCGTGAAACGGCGTATATTTTAAAAAAAATTTAGAATAAAATCTACGGCAACAAAAAGTATTTTTAATTAATATAAATTGTTTATTAATGAGATAATGTCAATCTTGAGATTACAAGATTGCCACTTATTTATATATATAAAAATTTAAATAATTCAATATGAAAATTTTACTTATCCTTGTACAAAACGAATGTGTTCTAGATAAAATTAGAAAGGGACTATCACGGACAAAGTCTTTGATTTTTTCAAAAAACAATGAAATAAATAGTATGCTAAAGTCATTTACAATGCACTAAATTAACGAATCACCCAAACCTAAAAATGATTGTATTACACGATCCTTATGTTAATTAGAGCGTTCCGCGCAAAGAGGGACTCGAATTTTGTTTAATCACTCCTATAATAATATACTAATAATGCCAAGTCTTTTAAATTAATTTACATATATAACAAGCTTTATTCATAAATAATTATATTTTGAATATTATCATTAATAGCTTTCAAAAATAAAAAGATTCAATTTCAGATAAAGAACAGCGGATTTTCATCAAATTTGGCGTAATCCTGGGACACAGTTCTGGGATAAGTCATTAAAAATTAGTTAAATCAATCGGAAATAGAGTCTATAAACTAAATACAGTCAAACTTTTAGTTACTAAGCTTAATAGAGGCTACAATGTGGTCGAAGATAGCCAAGGAGGCGATACAAGTGATGTATCGAAGAAAGAAAATGTAATAGATAAAATTAAAGAATTGTTGGCCCAAACTAGAACATGGTCTTTCCTCGAAC
>NIPM01002100.1:0-11939 GCA_002738285.1 Holacanthella duospinosa | reverse complement strand
AACTATTATTATAAATAATAATAAATAACAAAGGAATTATAACATGATTATTCAAAAAGTGCCTAGTGCACAAGTCTATTATTATTTAGTTTTAATAATAACTAAAGAAAAATATAAGGTAAGTAAAAAAACTATNGGGATCTAGCTTTACCTACTCAAGGTGAGAAACCGAAGTCTAAAGCTAGAATGATTTCCTGGGCAAAATCCCAGGGTTTATATACCTATGAACCCTTTAGTGCCAAAAGCAAAAAAAAACTATTATTATAAATAATAATAAATAACAAAGGAATTATAACATGATTATTCAAAAAGTGTCTAGTGCACAAGTCTATTATTATTTAGTTTTAATAATAACTAAAGAAAAATATAAGGTAAGTAAAAAAACTATTACTTAAAAAAAACTACTAAAGTCATAACAATTCCAAGTCATAACAATATAAAAGTTGGAAGGAAGGAAGTTAGCGTGTGTTTGAGAAAACATTTCTTTGCAAAAATTAATTATTTAACAAGAGCAGCAGAGAGTTGAGAGAATGAGTGGAATAGGGTATGGTCCCTTTGCATCTACTCCACCTCACTCAACAGAGAACCTGTCGACCCCTCTCTCTACCTCTCTGCTTTCATCCTTTGCATTGCTTTGCAATAACTTGTCTAATCAAAACTGATTTTGCTTTTTTTTAACAAACGCCATTGTTTAATGCTGAAAGATGGGTAATTGAGAGAAATGACCAACTAGAAGAATGGNTTTTAACAAACGCCATTGTTTAATGCTGAAAGATGGGTAATTGAGAGAAATGACCAACTAGAAGAATGGGGTACAATCCCTTCGCATATATTCCACCTGACTCAACAGAGAAGCTGCCGACCCCTCTCTCTATCTCTCTGCTTTGCTCTATTGCTTTCCATTAGTGTATCTAATCGGAACAGATATTTTATAGTGATANAGAGAAGCTGCCGACCCCTCTCTCTATCTCTCTGCTTTGCTCTATTGCTTTCCATTAGTGTATCTAATCGGAACAGATATTTTATAGTGATATACCCTAAAGTCGCGTGGATAAGACGCCCTCATGGATATGACGCCCTCGTTCATAAGACGCGATTTTTCCCGCTTAAATTTATTTGCATCATAAGACGCATCCCGCTGATAAGACGCCCCATCTTATAAATAATTCAGACTCTGAACCGGAAGTCATGGAAATAGATATTGACCATGAGTAGACTGTAACTTCGAGCCACCTTCAAATATATGATGATAAAGAGGAATCATGTGAACTCCTTGGCGATGTTTTTGATGGTTGGGACAGCGATAGTCAAGATTTAGAATAAATTTTATAGTTGGTTTCTTTAGCGATAAAATAAACTTAATATTAGACGCCCTCGAGTATAAAACGCCTCTAAATTATTCCTCCAAAAAACCTTTGATAAGACGCGTCTTATCCACGCGACTTTAGGATAATGAAATTAACTTCACTTCCATTATTTAACTAATTGTGTATCGCCTGCCCCAAGCCGTTTTTTGTGAAAAACGAAGAAAGAAGGCGAATTAAATTGGTTCGGCCTGTATCATCCGTATGAAACATAATTTATGGTCGGACTGTATGTCCAAATGTTAATTTTTAACTTAGACGGAGGATACCCTTAAACGTTTTACATCTTGCTAACCTGTAAATTGAAACTATCGCATTAAAAAAAACATTAAATGAAAATATAGCTTTCAAAAAGCAAAAAGCATTGTAGAAGTTCACAGTGTACTTATTGTAATTTGTTTATTAAGTGTTATTATAATAATGAGAATAAAACATAGAAGCGACACATGAAAGGATACTGAGATACTTGAGATAGTTGGATTATAAAGTAGTTGAAGTGTCTGCGATAGTAAACCTATAGGTAACTGATGAAACTAGTAATAGTCGAGCTCTAAATAGCGTAAATGTATCCATAATAATGTGTCGTAAGTAGAAATCATTGTGTAACTCGACCAGTGGCAGCTTACCGTCATCATAGATAACCGTCTGGTCTACCATTCAATAAACCGAGCTGTAAAACTGTAGCTTTATAGAGATATTTGGATATCTATAAATGAACAATCGAACCAAAAAAAATTGCCGACAGACAGACAGACACGTCGATTATAATATCCTATTTGCTATTTACTCAGTCTTTGGGTAATACAATATAAAGAAAATTGTTAAAATTAAGGTTAAACTTGAAAATGTTAAGAAGTAGAAAAAATTTAAAAATTTAAGTCCTATTCACCAGCAGTTTCCTATAAACTCAAAAATTAACTTTTACTCCGTGTCGTTTTTTTTTGTTGTAAATTATGTTGTGGAACCATCATTTCTTTGTTGGTCTCATTCGGCAACTGCCCACATTTTCCCATGAGAGGTAGGAGTAATTCTTAATTCTCCAAAGAAAGTACAAGAAAAGTTGAAGTATTCGTGCGTAATTCAAGGACGCTAGGGAAAATGTTTAGAGATATAGAAGTGACTCCAACTGACAACGAAAATGATAAGAAGAAATTATGCCAACAATTATTCCCATTCCTCAACTCCAAACTCCCATTAAATCTTAGAGTATGTTGTTGAGTCTGATGATATGTGATCCTTCTGAAATTGACGAGGAGCCAACATATTTCTACCAACAGAAAGTTATATATAATTCAGTGACATCAGGCTATCTGTCAAAAGTTGTTCCAGAGCTAAGTCAATTAATCTTTAGTGATGAGATGGATGTGAGAAGTGATCCCTGGCATCTCTACTCCACTCACTCTTTTCCCACTCACTACACACTTTCTTCCGTACACAACCTCTCATTCATCAAACATCAAGCAAACACACTTCAACAGACTATTTTAATTTATACTTCATAGTCGTACAATTTTATATAAAAAAATGCTAGAAGGTTACAGACTTAGACAACTCTAAATCTCCGTAATTAAATGAAATATTTCTTAAGGAAGAGAACTTTGGAGCGAGAGGAAAACGAAACACCTCAGTCCAAGGAATACTAAAATTCTAATATATAAAGTAATCCAGCTCAATAAATCTATTCATTTGTCAATGCCAGGGAACTTGGTTGGGTTTCTACAGAAATTCACATTTCTCGTTATCCACACTTTCACTAAAAGCAAAGAGCAGTCCCACAGAAAGTTTTCTTTAGATTTTTCAAAATAACCGCAGAACCTCTCACTCTCTTTTTTGTTGTTATATCTTAAATTCAAATTCTTAGTAGAAAGATTCAATGGAAAAGAAATCAAACTTTTTTCGGATTCATTTCTGACAAGAAAGGAAAATATACTTTCACCTCACACTCCCTCCTTAATAAAAAAAATAAAAGGTTTTCAAAGAAGAAAGTTCCTATGGAAGTTTGTATATAAAATACATAGTAAAACCTAAAAATCATGTGCATAGGTTTCTAATAAAAGAGTTTATTCGTTGATGATTCTGAGTTTAATATAAAAGCGGAAGGAAGGGAGGAAATTCGGTTGTGAGAGTTCCCTTAGGAAATTCTTCAAGAACATAATTAAGACTCTAGACAGAATTTCTTCTGCCCTTTGTCAACCTACGGAAGTTAGAACAATCCAATTATTAGAAATTTACCTAAATAGACAATAAGAATTTGGAGCAGACTACTCTGGCATTCATAGACTTTATGGCCCAGCTTGACTGGTTCTTGACTTTCACTTTCACACCTACTTACCTACCACATCGATAAGCAACACAAGTACTACATACTAATTACATTTACTTAATTAATTTACTTCCCATCATTTATGATCCTATAGTTTCTCTCTAATAAATTACGGTTTAATATTTTCCTCTCACAAAGTAATTCGTGAGTTAATACAGATATTCATGTGCTAGGTTATCAATTATGCCTCTTCATTCAAGTCTATCTACAAAAGTGAGAACATGGAAATGTCTCTGTATACAAATTACCATTTATGACCAAACTTTGTTAACATTAGACATAGAGTGGGAAAAGTTTATTTTGAACGAGACAAATTGAGTATCATATTGAGGCGATGATGAGGTCTGCCTTTAACGATATTTTAATTGAAAACTCAGAATGCTTTTCACAAATAGCCATCTAAGGAATTTGTTTTAAGGTATGCCTAGCTCCGTATGTATTTCCAACTCTCTTCTCTGCACTAAATACGGGTGGAGCAGTTTTAGGTGTACTGGGTTTTTTTTTTGGGAAAAAAAATTTTTTTCTAGGCATGTCCTGAAATTGTAAAATACCTGGAATCCGCAAGTAAGTACCACATCCCCAACAACCTAGCATCACATGCATATTTCCGCCTTTTCTTTGACTCTGACGATGACTCACTCAAACCAAAGGGTCCACTCATTCAGTAAGTTGTGCGTATCTGACTGAGCAGCTCCTAATGCTAAGTACATGGAGACTTTCTATTCAGAGTCGATTCAACAGTCAAAATCTAACTATAGTTCACCTATTTTTAAGCAGTCAAATTTTGACACTCGCTCTGACTCTGAAAATAAGAAGCTATGAAGTCGACTCATTCAGTAAGTCAATGACTCTGACTCTTGGATAAAAGTGAGTCATGCGATACAACAAAAACATCTCATTAACACACGTGTCTTGAGATAAAATGAAAGGTAAAAATGTGATAAAAATTTTTGAAAAAGAAACCGTTGGATTTGACCCTTATACAGGTGTATCTTACATTAGTGTCCCTATATAGTACCTATACACCATTTTCGACATTTGAGTGAGTGGAATGAATGGGAGAAGCATACAAAAACGAAAGCACCTCGGATATAGGGACACTAATGTATAGATTCACTGTACATTCTGTACACAAAAGTTTTTACAAGGTTTATTAGATTCTGTATTTCACAGTTTTCATTCCTGTTTTTTCAAAAAATTGCCAGCTGCTGAGTCGGATACACACAACTTGCTGAGTCGACTCCTTAACTCTTTGATTTCAGTGAGTCAGAGTCAGAATCAAACCAAAATTTTTTAGAGTTTTTATACACTACTGTATAATTTTGCAGGTTCTGCGGCAAAGCTGGCAGAAATGTGGATGTAGCACTAAGTTGTTGGGGGTGTGATACTTATTTGCAGACCCCAGAAATTTTACAATTTCAGAACATGCGTAGAATAAAAAAACTTTTTCCCAAAAAATCAACCAGTACCTTTCCTGTAAGGACGGTTGGGATGATTTTTTAAAGGTTTATTTGACTTATTGGCTCCTCTCCCAATCAAGAGGCTAGGGATTTTATCTAGAAAGCTCGCAGACTTGCTTTGGGAATTGAACCAGGCCTCGCTCGTCTTACGTATACTTTAAACAACTTTTTCAGGTGTCTGATAGCGTGGTTCTATACACTTTTACCTAATTTACATGAAAGGGTAGAGCTAAACCCGAGTTTTTAAATTCTACACAGGCTGTGTACGGGATATGACTACCCCGCCAAGGCTTGAAACAGCGATTAACCCAAAAAGATGGTCTCTGGTGGGGTATGATCCCACGTCTTGGGTATTCCGTACCCAACGCACTATCATTTGTGCTACAGAGCCGATTGGGAAAATGCTGTTTCAAACCTTGACTATATGATGATGATCCACCAGTTATCACCAGCAAAGTCTTTTTTGCTGGTGGGGGATCCATCATCTGTGCTTCTCCTCATCTCTTGGCAGAGACGGGGAAGACTTTGTGCTTCTCCTCATCTCTTGGCAGAGACGGGGAAGACTTTGTGCTTCTCCTCATCTCTTGGCAGAGATGGGGAAGACTTTAATCGGGTATAGGAGTCTATGCTTCACTATCCCACACGTTATGTAGAAACTTCTATGTCATTTATGGCCCTATAGTCTGTAGAATCCATTAGACAAGCCTGGCGAATAATTTCTGTCTAAAGGATTCATCAGGGAATTGGAAAGTGAAAAAAAAAATTATTCGTTACTTTTCTAAACTCAATAACATCTATCAGCTTCGAACCCACCACCACTCAATACAACTCACCTACCTTAACATTTACACCACACTTCCTATGACTGAAATCAGGTAGTAAAATACCGATTGTTATTTCTAATTCAAAAGTAACTTATCGAATCGGAAAATATTGTAGATTTGACGCCGTTGTTGATTTAGTTAATTGATACCTCAAGCGATCAGAAACTTTGAGCATATTAGGAACAAGATATTCAATATTACTATACTATGGAAATTTTCTTTCTAATAAACACTAAAATTCTTTCTTAAATTCTCGCCAAAAATGGCAAAAATCTTGCTAAAGATAACAAAAAATTGAAAAACAATGTTGAGGCCATAAATCCTTTTCGAATAAAGAAATACTCAAAATCTTGATAAAAAAATAAAGAGTCTTGTAAAAAATAAAAATCTTGCTAAAATAAATAATAAAAAATTTTTTTTTTTACTGTTTATAAATTTCAAAAAATAAACTTTTATATTTCAATGATTAAACAACTAAAGTCGGTATAATAGAGATTACTAACATATGCAAAACTTGAAATTAGCTATAGCTTTTAGTAGCATTTGAAAAATATTTTAAGAAATAATGTTAAAAAAATTCTGCGAAATTCTTTCGTAAAATTTTTTTTTCTTTCTAAAAACTTGAAAATCTTCTGAAATCGTTTCCTTAATCGTCATGAAATTTCGCTAATCTGACGATAAATAAGACCCGAGAGATGCATCTTGGTTAGCAAGATTTAAGAAAGAATCCGTAGTATAATTATTTCTAGTCAAGTTCAATCTTACGAAAAGAGTTGCAAACTTATGCCAATAGCGACAATACTGGTTAATTTCTTTACAATTTGGTCAATGTACTGTTTCTCCAGATAATGATTGGAGAAAGTAACAAACAATATAATGCCACATGCGGAGATTTTCTTCGAATTTGTCTAATTTGTTCTACATAAAAAATCATTGACAGTTTCTGTAGAATTGATTCTGGCAAGTTGGCTCAGCATAATATTTTATTCATAGAGTTTGCTGAATTTTCTCTAGCGGTTTCTCTTAGACAGGATTTGTGCGTAATCGATTGTACACGATCAGTTCAATAGTAATGTCTATGTATGACCTATGTCGAATGAGAGAGAATCATTTCGTCAGGAATCATTTTAGACAGGATTTCTACAGAATATAAAAACTCGGGAACATTTATCTTATCCTGCTGGGAAAACGTTATCGGCATCTTTGCATATCATGGCATGATACCAGATGCCTAATCGCAAAGTTACGGTCAGTCTGGATCAGACCTTGTCAAAGTGCTTAAGAACTAAAAAACCAACAGACAAAGCTGTTACTAGTGCTAAATTGTTAGTCTAGCTCAAGGAATGGTACCCATCCAAGATCAGTAACCATAGTACACTGCTTAAAAGGTTTGGATGATTGATTCTTACTTTAATGTTTTTTGGTTTGAATTTCAGGTAGTGAAGATGTTGGTAATGGTGGTGGTAATATTTGCGGTCCTTTGGCTCCCATACCGTGGAATGGTGGTCTACAACTCTTTTGCGGCAATGTTTGAAAAAGAACCATTCATGGATTTGTGGTTCCTCATGCTGGCAAAGACTTGTGTCTACATCAATAGGTAATGAAAAGACTTTCTTCTCAATTTATACCGGAAATCAACAGACTAAATTATGTATCTTCTCAACCTCCAAACATTTGCAGGCCTTGTCCCAGCGCTATTTTTCGAAAAATGTCTTTCCAGAAAGAAAATTTCAGGAAAGAATAAATTATTCAACCTCAACTCTTAAAAACTCTGCTCAAGTACTTTTCCTCTCAATCAATAGTAGTCAATCAGATAATTGGGTCTAGTTTACAGACATTTCATTTAACAATATTTTACTTTTATTAGGAAATTTAAGTTTCTGGGGTTGAAGTTCCAGCGTTTAAAAAAAAGTAATATGGGAACTTTCTCTTACAACTTAAGATTTATCATTTATCTCCATTTCACCCTAATCTATGGACTAAAGGCCACCTGGGAAACATTAACTTTAACACTAACTACAGCTTAACACTCTTTAAATATTAAGAACTCAAGTGATTTTTAACTTGATAAAACTTTACAAACTTTAGTCTTTCTCCTTTTCATTTGTCTAATAAATCAAGAAATCTCTAGTTGCCCATTTCATTGAATAACTTAAGCCAAGTCTATTATAGAGTATTACAAGGTGTTCAAAAGTGAAACAGAAGTTCTTTCCTAGCCACTCTCTTTATGATTCTCACTTTACGTCTTTAAAGTGAGAGAAAAGAAAGTGAAATATAAGAGTTTAGAATAACATGCATGAAATAAGATTGTAAATGAGTGGAATGAGGTTTTGATTCTAAAACCAAAGTCTAAGGTGTTTTTGGAAAGAGAGATAATTTGAGAAGATTTAGGCTTGAATTCCGTTGGTGATGAGAAAGAAAAGAAGAATAAGGTTGGAGTAAATAAAGAATAAATGTTTTCTGAATGTTTTTCTAGTATAAATTATTCAAAAAGTGAGGTTCCTTTCAAGCCCCCTTGAGTGATTATGCCATATAAATATAAACTTGTGCTTGAGCTAGGTAAAAAAGTAATAAGTAAAAGTTTATTTGGTGAAAGTAGAGTCAGAGAAAGGGATCTCATTTCCTTTCTCCTATATTTATGTATTCATCCGAAAGGTCTTAAGGGTTTAACAAGCCCACATTAAATCCTAGCATGAAAAGTTCTTAAGCGATAGGCTCCTGGCAGTTTTGAGAGTAATCGTTAGAACTCACTCTGTCTCTCCAACTCCAACCTTTCGTAGTGACAAGATGAACTTTAACTTTCTATGGACTACTCAAATCCAGAGGATTGAAGCAGGTAAGATGCAATAGGAGAATGACCAAGTCAAATAAACCCTCTCCGTCACTTGAAGAATGAGGAACCTCTCATCCACAAACCACTCCCACTAATATATCAATTCTCTAATAAACTTAGTACAAGGACTTTTTATCAACTAGGTCCATAGAANTCCGTCACTTGAAGAATGAGGAACCTCTCATCCACAAACCACTCCCACTAATATATCAATTCTCTAATAAACTTAACAAGGACTTTTTATCAACTAGGTCCATAGAGCATGCTTTCAAGTCTCTCTCTCTCTTAGATGAAAAGCCACTTCCACCACAAATCACTTTCACTCTTCAAAATATAAACTTTCACTTCCTCTTTCCTCTCTTCACTCTCATTCTTTCCTTTCTACTCAGACATTTGACACAAAATTTATTCATCATTTATATATTTTACGTCTAATGAGAATTTTATTTTTATTTTAGACTAAACCTCGACTTTAACATTAAATTTTTTAACGCTTAACTTACAAATAATTTGCCAACAAAAACTGACAGCGAGGACGTAATCAATCATGCCTGTTCAAATGGTCAACCTAATTCTTTAAAAGAAAAAATTTAAGTTTTTTGACAGTTACGAATAGGGTTCCTCTTCCTATGAGCAAACACGGGTGTTTCCAAAAATTGGTATCGATGATTCATTCTCTTATGTCATTTCCGAAGGCAGGAAATTAGTGAAAATTCAGACTTTTTTCTCAAAATTGATAACTTTAATAATAGGGGGGAATGACAGAGTGAATATTTATATTAACTTTTGTTTGTCACACTTTACCAGTAAAAGGAGTTTTTCCTACTTACGTACGATGGTACAGATCTCCCAGAAACCATAAACGCGGGTCAAATCGAGACCACCCACGACCAATTAAGCTGATAAAAAGTAAAAATGTAACGGCCAAATATGTGAAATATAGTTTAAAATAAAATTCAGTTCAGTCCATGGCAGGAAATTGGCTAGTTCATTGTTAATTTGAGTTTAACTAAAATATTGTAGATTTTGACTTCCCAGAAACCATAACCGCACTAACTTTCTCTTTACTTTCTCCAGCATTTCTTCCTAAGTTTGTTTTATTAATAATTTTTTTTTGTAAATAATGAAACCTTAAGTTATTAGATACTAATTGTTTCAATATCGTTAATAGTTGGCCCAAATATTTGCTTAATTCTTTGCCAAAGGGGACTTTACTTTCTGAGTTTGAACGAGGACAAATTGATGCTTTTTGCCAAGCAGGGTTGTCCAATCGTGAAATTGGCAGAAAACTTAATCGCTCGGACCGTGTGATCAGAACATATATTAAAGATCCGAAAAATTATGGACAGAATCGGTTCCACGGGAGAAAATCTAAACTTTCTCCACGCGATAAACGAGGAATTCTCCGTGAAATGTCCAACAAAGTGACTACATGTAATGAAGTGAAGCCAACTTTGAACCTCCACGTAGGAAGAGAGACAATACGAAAAGTTTGTCACAGTTCTGAAGTTCTAAAATATGCAACTATGAAGAAGAAGCCTCACCTAACTTCAATTAGCAAACAACGAAGATTGGAATGGTGTCGTAAGAAGGTGGGATGAGGAGACCAATGGAACAAAGTCATTTTTAGTGATGAAAAAAAGTTTAATCTGGAAGGTCCTGACGGTTTCAGATGTTATTGGCATGATCTTCGTAAGGAAGAACTCATATTTTCTAAAAGACACTCTGGGGTGGGGACTGTTATGATTTGGGCAGGGTTTTCCTATAACGGGAAGTCGGAAATTTCGTTCATCGCACCATCCAGTACTGCTGCGCACTATCAGAATGTCCTGGAAACCATCTTACTTCTATCCTGGAATCAAATTGGTGGCGAGGGGTTCGTTTTTATGGAGGACAATGCACCTATCCACAAGGCTAATTCAACAAAGGCCTGGTTTCGTCGTCAAAACATCGAAGTTTTGGACTGGCCGCCGTACTCCCCCGACTTAAATCCGATTGAGAACGTCTGGGGAGTATTAGCCAGGAAGGTTTACTCAAATTGAGAACAGTTTCATACAGTTAAAGCACTTCAAGACCGGATTCTACGCTGCTGGAAGGACATTGACCAAGACTACTTGATTAAATTAATCAAATCAATGCCTACTCGGATTGGGGATGTTATTTATAGTCGAGGGGGGCCCACAAAGTACTAATTAATCATTTAATATACTAACACTTTGCTAAATTCTAAATAAATTGACTTTAATCACTTGAATTCTACGAATAATTTGGTGCGTTTATGGTTTTTGGGAGTACTTTCTCTGCTTTCACTTTACATTTTCAGTAATAAGTTAGGCGGTGTACAAAATTGAAAGCTGAAATTTTTTACACCGATTCACACATGAATGACCATAATTCCACAAAAGTTTTATACTTCNCAAAATTGAAAGCTGAAATTTTTTACACCGATTCACACATGAATGACCATAATTCCACAAAAGTTTTATACTTCTAACGCGCTTTCAAGTGCTTTATGTCGATGAAACCTATCGTGCGTTTATGGTTTCTGGGAGATCTNTTATACTTCTAACGCGCTTTCAAGTGCTTTATGTCGATGAAACCTATCGTGCGTTTATGGTTTCTGGGAGATCTATACTTGAGAAGAAGAAGAGAAAGTCAAAACGTAATTTTGTTTGAATAGGTTGATAAATAAAGTGTGGTTCTTTGTTAAAAAAAATCTATCTCATCTGGTAGATAATAATTTGATTAGATTTTATAAGAAAATTATGAGAATGGAAAGAGCATCTGCCTAATTTCCATGATTATAAGTTGGTTTGAAAAGAAGATGTGGAAGTCTTTATTTTCTTCCGTTCTCTTCCACTTTTTTCTTCCCTTTTCTATGGACTCATTTCTCTTCTCTTCTATAATTTCTTTTGAGTTAAACGACGTCATAACTTGAATTACTTTCTCTTTTCATATTATTTTCTCCATCGTTTACCAATTTCATATTCTTCCCTTAATCTGCTTACTCCAAATCCTTTAACTAGATTAATTGCAGAAATTAATGAGATTATGGGAAGAGAAGTACAGGGTGTTCAAATTAAAACGTTACTGAAGAAAGTAGCTTTCACTCAGAGACACTTGAGACATCCTTTT
>NIPM01002099.1:0-12008 GCA_002738285.1 Holacanthella duospinosa | reverse complement strand
AGTGTTTCAAACATTTAAGCTCCTTATGTAAAATTTGTTGTCTAAATATAAAAATCTAATACAACAAAATAATTGATTCCGCAAATTCTAATATTTTTACTATCGGTCCCGTTCCGTCTCGTCTTGTTATCGGAACATTGNAAATAATTGATTCCGCAAATTCTAATATTTTTACTATCGGTCCCGTTCCGTCTCGTCTTGTTATCGGAACATTGCTTTCCTTATCGTGTCGTTTTGCAGCTTAGGTGTGTCTTATAGTTTTGTATCCGTTTCAGCCAGAAAACGAAAGGAAACAACGTTGCATTATTACGTGCAGGAAATATGTATTCCAAATTTGATTTTATAAGAAGATTGTGTAAATGATATAGACGCCTGGACTGCGTCTTACAAATTTGCCAAATATCGGACAGACTAAAACACGAAATAGGAAAAGGTATTAAAGAATTTACAGAAACATTTTATCAATCAAATTGCAGTAGGGTTTATGTTATCGCCACAATTTATAATGATAGAACTTTAATTTAATTAACCCAACTGGTTTCATCGAATATTTGTGCAAACTAGGATGACTGGTACATAATTAGCAATTCCGTAAACTTATCGAGCTTTACGCGTTGAAATAGACAACGAATACAAAAAGTATTAATTAATTTAATTTTAGAGAAATAAGTAAATGAGTATCAAGTAGACGTTGACGATAATGAATGAGTGTAAAACAATTTAACAAATCGATTGGAACATTTTTTGTTGCGCAAATGTCTGGTTGCATTATATTAGAAAAAATAATATCAGCCATTTGAATCCTTCGATTTTTTCTAAATTCATTAACACATAAAGATTTTCGCCTTGAATAGAAAAATTCGCCTTTCAGTGTGCATGAAGTATAAAAATTATAATAACTTTTTGATTTTGACATGTGAAAGAAATTAATCTAATTGCAATATTCCCTTAATTCTGTATTTAGATGTAGCCATAAAAAATTTCCACCTTCATTTACCTTTTATTAGGCATAAGGGAGGTCGCGTACAAGAAATATATGTAGACAGTAAAGCAAACGCAAGTTGAATGGGTAGCAAAATGTAATAATATTTACTACTGTTTATTTTTACAATTTACAGCTTTATGCTTGGGAAGCTGCATATATAGCCAAAATCGAGGAATTGAGGCAGTACGAAATTGCCTGCATACGAAAAAACGCAATTATTAACGCCATTACTGGTGTTATCTTCAGATCAACGCCACTGCTTGTAAGTAGTAATTTAAATTTTCTAGACTTTTGTTATTACCAACTAGCCGGCGCTCGCGAGCCGGCTAGTTGGTAGCGGGCGTCAAACTTTAATCAGAATAATGAAGAAAATATTAGTCGGTATTCAAGCAACGTTCAAACCTAGCGTCAGATGATTAAGTTATTCGTTATGTCTGAAATCATGTTTGAACGCTCTTTCTTTCCACCCCAATTCATTACGTGGTCCCAGATTCTGAAGGACTATTTTGACTCTGGCTTGGAGTAAATTACCGAAGATTAGATATTAGATTAGATATCGGTTCATTGTACTGCGTTTCATAACTCTTTTTACAAATTTTACAAAACAATTTTTTACAAAATTTCTACACAGATGCATAAAAATTAAAAATTATTTTTTGCTTTATTATGATTCTTCGCATTACTCTGTGCAATTTACTCTGTGATAGACCAATTGAGCCAAACAGTTGTACTTGAATTGATAAAACTAATTCCAATGTGCCATATTTTTTAGTTTTTCAAAAAAAATTATTTATTTCAATTTTTATTAAATTTTGAAAAAGAGTATTTAAAAAACAAATATTTTGATCGTGTTGGGTAATCAAACTATTTTTAGAACTAAAATAAAAAAAATTTTTTTTAATTCAAAAAAAAAATAATTTTTTATGCTTTGTTATTATGTGGGGCTGAGATTCTTCGCATTACTCTGTGCCATTTGCTCTATGATGGACCAATTGAGACAAAAATTTGTATTCGAATAATTAAAATTAATACCAAGTTGTCATATTTTTTAGTTTTGCAAAATTTTGAGTTTTCGATTTTTAATTAATTTTGAAAAAAATTTTTACCATATAAATACTCAAAGTAACTTAATACCAATGGTTAGGAGAAAAAAAATTTTTATTATAAAAATAAGTTTGATGGTTCGTCAAAATGTTGTTTGTAGCGTTCAGTTATTACTTATGAAAGCATTAAGTGTCGAATAAGACCCTATATGGTCCAAGTGTTCATATGAAAAAGAAATTTTTTTAATTTTTCAAAATACAAAAAATCAAAATTTCAAAAACTAAAAAATATGGCACGTTGGTATTAGTTTTAAATATTAAAACACAAATTTTTGGCTCAATTGGTCTATCACAAAGCAAATGGCGCATAGGATGCAAAGAATCTCAGATTAACGTGATGATAAAGCATAAAAAATATTAATTTTTTGAAAAAAAAATTTTTTTTTTTAAATAATTTAACTTCTGTTCCAAGTAGTTCTGTTCCAATAGTAGGACAATACCTAACATGATCAAAAAAAATCCTCTTTCCAAAATTTAATATAAATTCAAAAAATGAAAATTTTGAAAAACTAAAATATAGTGCGATTAGGTATGCTGATACAAAATTTCATCGGAATCGGTCAATAAATGAAAAAGTTGACGAAAGTTTTTAAACCCGTATTTTAAACTTCAGAACCTGCTCCCCTTCATTCTGGAATTAAATTATAAATTTTTTAAATTATATTTTCTGATTCCACACATGCCCTTTAGGTAATTGGGGTTGTCAAAATGTGAAGACCAGAAAATGTCGACCCAAACTTTTTTTCAGATGACAAACGGACACAAAGAGGTTACGTTTTATGTGTATGACTTTAGGGGGTCGAAGATAATTGTGGGGGAGAGGGGTTTGTCTGTCGGAAGGTTAATAGAATGAAGAGAGTAAACCAAAAATACTTATCCTTAGAGAGAAAAAAAGCACAGACAACCGTCGGAATCGAACCCAGTACCGACACTTAGAGACCCTCACTGCTAACCACATAACACATTTAGCTGAACACTGCAATAGAATAATTTTTAATCATACATATTATATAAGGAGAGTGGATAAACAAATACACAGAGGTAAAGTTTTATGCATATGATAGTCCAACTTGGTACTAAGGATAATTTTATTGTAGACATAAACAAATTTCTGGTGTGTCCATTTGTCTGGAACTCTAATGAAATTTGAAGTGAATTTTACAGTTTATATCTGCATACGCCATCTAAATACAATACATTTCATACAATTTCGGCGCGGCCGAGTTAGGTCAAAAATTTCAAATTTCGAAATTTCTAATACTTCGAAATTCTTTAGGATACTAAAATCTACGGTCATAATTTTCCGACCATGGATGGTGTCAAATGTTCGCCTATGCAGAATTTTTAGAAATAGGTTCAGTTTATATATGTTGAAAAAATTTTCACAACTCTACTTGGGAGAAAAATGTTGCTGAGTAAATTATATTGCTGAGAAACCTGTAGCTAAACATTCAAATATGAAGATAAGTGAAAATTGCATAAGACATTTTAAAGTATTTTGACCATGTTCAAGTTGGATGTAGGGTTAATTGGTACGCCCCGGTAACTTTAAATATAACAATTATAACAAATAATATACAGAGAGATCCAACAGGGATGTAACAGGGATACCCGTCCTTCACTCTTAACCCAGAGTGCCACACTGCACATTTGGGCAAATCGCCCACACATTCAGCAAATAACAAATAATATAACAGCTGCTGAATTCTCCTCACCTTAGAATAACCGTAGCATTTAGTTGGGAGTTATAATTTTAAATTTAACCAAAGAATTCCCAACTATTAACGATCGCTTGTGAACTTGATGGAGTATGTCAGGAGATTGCCTACAGTTCAACAAACTGCTGGAGGCGTCGATCGTTAAACTGATCTATTACTCTTTCTACTGCAACTATCTAAATTTGACACACATGCCCCTTAAGGTGTAACCATTTAGATACAAAATATCTTAATTTCAGGTGTACTCTAGTGGGAGGGGGGAATGTTTTCACAATACGGCTTAGTCTCCCTTTGTTATACCTCTAATTTCTTCTAAATTAAAGGTTACTCTTGCATCATTTACCACATTTGTGTTATCGAATCCAAATAATGTGTTAAACGCTGAGGTAGCATTTGTATCTATCAGCCTGTTCAACATGATGACATTTCCAATGATTGCGTAAGATTTTTGTTAGTTTTTTAAACATTAATATAATCGTTACTTAAGTAGTTACCCATGTTTGATTCCTTACATAGACTCCCAGTGACAGTTTCCGCAGCAATTCAAACTTCTGTTAGTATATCCAGGTTGAACAAATATTTGAATATGACAGAACTAGATAAACGTGCTGTAACACATGATGAATCATACGGTAAATTTGTCTGAACCACAAGCTGTCCACATTTTCCTCTTATTTTTATGAATTTAAACAGAAGAACCAATTGTCATCGAAAATGGAACATTTTCATGGACAAATGAAAACATTACGTTGAAAAACGTCAACTTTAGAGTGAAGCAAGGAGAACTGATTGCAATAGTTGGGAGCATTGGTTAGAATTCTCTTGAGTAAATCTATGAAATAGAAAAAATGTTTATAATTTGGTTAATTTTTAATAGGTTCGGGCAAAACAAGTCTACTATCAACATTGCTTGGAGACTTAACAAAACATAGTGGAACAGTTAATATAACGGTATGATTCTAAACCCACTCCAACGTACTAGTGTGTGTAATATAACACTAAATAAGTTATGGAATACAGTATTGAACAAAATTATAACAAAAGACCTAAGAACCTAAGTTTAAAACCTTCAAGTTTGGAAATTATTCGTAAAATTGATATCTCATTATAGTCATATTGGTTTTCTTTAGGATTGTTGTTCAGGATTCAAACCCAAACAATAGTCCTGCTTCGTTTACTAGTTTTTGGAGAAATAATAAATTCGCTCTTTGCTTCATTTCTGCAACGGAAAAATATGATCCGGGAATATTAAAAAATTTATTATACTTTTTTTAGTAAAATACTAGGTACATGAATGATTCATGATCTCGTTATTACAATATAACGTCGTAAGAAGTAATTTCAGCGAAAGTAGGTTGACAGTTATATCTTCGCATTGTATTTTGGTTTTGTTCTAATCGAGTTTGCCTTTCCTCAAATTTAAATATTTGTTTGTTAATCGAAACCACTATTTTGCTTCCGAGAGTGAAACATCCGGCTTCGCCAATCGAAAATAAAATTTTTGTTACCTATTATAAAAATTAACGATAAACCATTTTCGGTTTTTGTGTGACTAAAATTGGGTCTGGGATTTGTATTCATAAACTGTTTCGATTAATTTTTATGTAAGCAAGTACATTAGCTAGAGAAAAATAATCAGTTCCTCAATTTTCACATTTCCCACCGAATATATACTAGGGGTCTACCAATAGCTTGCGTGGATTTACGAGAAATTGTGTAAAGTTCCCCTTTTAAACAATCTCACTCAAAAGGGATGGGCTTAGCGGCTCTAACCAATGAGAGAGGATACAATTTCGTAAAATCTCGCTCGGTTTTTACACAAACTGGGACTTGCGTATTTTCGTGAGTTTGAGTACGTTGCCCTTCTTTGTTGAACTTTGTACGTTGTCTTCTTTCTTTTGCCTAGACATTTCACTTATTTATATATTATATATTATATATTATACAGTGCGTGAGATTAACTACTGCCCGGGGTTACTCACACTACCCTACCCTTACCAGTTTACCTGGGCACCCAAGTCGACATTGGCGGTTCACCAATAAACAAAATTCCACGAATTACGATATAATTTTTTTTATTGTTTTAAAAACAGGATGTAGACTGTTTACACTTAGTGTATCGTCTGTTCGAAGTGTCCACCATCCATTCCTAAACTGTAATTTAGACGATCGTAAGATTCTCGCCTTACGTTACTAAGCATCTGAGGATTATTGTTGACAGTGGTGATGAATTCGGAAATTTTGATTTTCAATAGTAGCGCACTATTATCTCCTGGTACGACTCGTTGGGGTAGTGGTAATGATATTTTATGACAATGAGTCTAAGATTTACTGGAATTCGCATTACACTCCGAGGAATAAAAACGAATCTCGGAAATTAAATTTTTTAAATAGCTAATAAACCAAAACAACTCGGCACAATTAACTCCCTTCATCTTAATTAGCTTTACTGATTGGGAGCGCAGATTATGTCGACCTTCCCACTAATTTCTAATTTTCAAATTTTATTTATTTGGATGCCCAAGTAAAATGGTAAGAGTAGGGTAGTGTGAGTAACCCCGGGCAGTAGTTAATCTGACGCACTGTGTATTATATATTATATAACATATAACATATAATATATAATAAACATGTTATTATGTATATTATGTGATAATTGTTATATTTAAAGTTACCGGGGCGTACCAATTGACCGCCGTTTACGCGCCTGAATTTTACGAAAAGTTACAAGAAAATTTTTACCACCTCAACTCACGCAAGCTATTGGTAGACCCCTACTATTAATACTTGTGACAGCTCCCACCCGTTCCTCATGAAATATATAATAGAAAACGTAAAGTGATTGGGGAGCACTGAGAGTAGGGCGCTGTATCTTATTGCTGGTTATAGAATACGGAGGGAATAAAACAGTTTATGCAACAAGAATTAGTTAAATTTCTTATTGTTCCCATATCGTTTCGTTCCGGATTGAGACAAAAAAGTAACGCCTCGTTTTGGATCAATAAATCACTTATCGTTCCTTGTCCATGTAGGAAACGAAGCCAAACATAACATATAGCTATCTAGTTATCTGAATACCTAAATTTTCGACTTAAATATACTGCAATTCTAGTGATAATAATTCGTTGAACCTTTAGTCGAATTACCAATAATCTTGCTATTCAGATCGCGAGTGAGCCGTTGAAAAGGATAAATCGGTTTCATATACGTGCGATTTTTTAAATCGTCAAACTTACTCATGAGTGTGGCTTTTAGTTGCACATCCTTATTCAGTCAG
This sequence comes from Holacanthella duospinosa, assembly GCA_002738285.1. NCBI lineage: Eukaryota > Metazoa > Arthropoda > Collembola > Poduromorpha > Neanuridae > Holacanthella > Holacanthella duospinosa. Next base: position 4,925 of record NIPM01002099.1, on the reverse strand, counting down.
AATGAAATTCTGCTCTGACTATAAATAATTCTAGCTCTTGTACCAGCGCTAGTTTGTCAGTCTAGCTCAANGCAGAATGAAATTCTGCTCTGACTATAAATAATTCTAGCTCTTGTACCAGCGCTAGTTTGTCAGTCTAGCTCAAGGAATGTCACTGATTCGCGACCGGTAACCATAGCACACTGCTTAAACGGATACAATGGGTAAATGTTTGGTCTGGCCACCATGTTTTGTCATATTCACTTTCAGTGTCAATTTGATGTATTGCTTTACTATCGCATTACTTATTATAGGCTTATTTCAAATAGCCTACAAAATTATCTTTCTTCAAATTTGTTCGGATGAACGTCGTATGTGCATGGGTGGGCAAATTACTCATTTCAAATTTTCGAATTAACAATTACATTAGCGAATTTTCCAAATTACATTTGTAAAAACAAATTACAGTAATTCGATTACATTTTAAATTACATTTTCAGAAAAGTTAGCTTTTGATTTGATTAACCTGCATTACTGTCAACAGCTNTCGATTACATTTTAAATTACATTTTCAGAAAAGTTAGCTTTTGATTTGATTAACCTGCATTACTGTCAACAGCTGGACATGTCCATTTGCCAAGGGCATTTTTGGTGAAATAATGATCCTATACAAGTTGAACAGACTTTCTACTGAAGCTGATGATGTTAGGGCAGTATGAAAACTTTTCCCCCCTAAAATTTCTACATATTGACAAATGCCTTTCAAATTGCAACTCTAGGTGGTAGAGTGTCCGTTCGTACTGTATCAAACGTGGTCATATTTCAGGTTTAATTCGAAAACCTAATTGGTGCAGTTAGGACTAAACAAAATAAGTTGTATTTGAGAAACAAAATTTCGGAGATCGAAATGATGAGGCAGTTGTCACCAATGCAATAAGGTCGAGTGATTTTGACGCATCAGCTATCGAACTGAATCAATAAGTTTTTAATTTAATTCGAAATGTCATCACTTGCTAAGTTAAACGATATCTGAAGTTCAAAAGATTGTGTTGCTAAAAGAAATTCAATTAGTCGTTGTATGAAATATTTCACGAAAATTAAAACATTAAATGTTAAATGCATTGTAAATCACTTCTACCCAATTAAGTAACAAGCATTATCGAGGTAACTAGAAGTGAGCTGTGTGGTGTGAGTGTTTGTAAAGTAATTGAAGATTCCTTTAATATTGGTCATGAATATCGATAGTTATAAGTTTAATTCAGTTCTTATAAATTCGCCAAATCTCCTTGACCTTTTTTTGTTAAAGATCAATTATTTTGACATTGGTTCTATAGTAAGTATTGTTTTGTTTTACAGTCATTCTCTAAGTGACGTCATGGCCAGCGACCTTTTCGTTTAAAAACGAACACAAATTGTCTACACCTAGTCATTTTCGGAATTGATTTCTCCCGCTACCGCTTGTTTAAACAAGAACCTTGTTTAAACAATAACCTTGTTTAAACAAAAACCTTGTGTTACAGAGTAATTTGTTATTCCATTACATTCGTTCAAAGTTTTACAAATTACAAATTACTGGCCCGAAATTATCAATTACAATTAACAATTATGCATTACAATTTTGTAATTAGATTACGTAATGCTTATCTACTAATAGTGAGCTGGCTGGTACACTTAGGCGACACAGAACATTTTATGATAAATTAATCATATATACAGTGTGACCCTTCGAGACACGGAAATGAGCATTTATATGCGATTGAACTTGTAGTTAAAAGTTCCAACAAGTAACATCTTGCACGACATTTGTATAGGTTAGATTTACAACTTATGACTTGTAATAAAAACTTGGAACCTCATTACAAAATTTCAAACTTGGATCCTTTTTTCCACAGTAACGTTCAAAATTTTGTTATTATTTCAAATATTTGTAAGAATAACGTATAACCATGTTGGCTTGTGTGTTTGCCGTATTTCAAATGGTCAGCGAATTTACTTTCAAAAAAGATCCACTTGACAGATATTAAATAAAAATTTTGAGGAAATATTTGAAGAATTAAAAATTTTCAAGTATTTCTGCCATACATTACCATTCTAGCTTTGAGCCTTTGATCTTTGTCTCACGACTTCACATTCAATTAGAAACTAAATTTTCATAAAAATTCTGTTTTCAGAGAAACTTCTGTTTTACAAAAAGATTATGACTTTTGTGTTTTTTATTGCATTAATATAATATGAATCATATCGACCCAACGTTTCAGCTTAAAGGCTCAGTTGCATTGCAATTACTCTTTTTCTGCTTTTTGTCGTGTTTGTGGACAACCATTGTTAGGGTAAAAAATGAAGCCTTTTCAATTTTTTACTTGCTCTCACTGCTACCTTATCTTAAGAAAGATGCCCAATTTAAATTAAGTTTTTGGCCTTTTTATGCTTACAATAAACAACAGTGAACCAAAAAAAACAAAATCCAAACTTATTAGCTTCTCAGTTTAAAATTATTTTTGCCATTTTACTCCATCGTATCAGCTTTTTTGCGGAACCCTTTACCCATGTTCCTTTAATAGTTGAAATTGCTGGGAAGATCTTATATACCGAAAGTACTTTGAGTGAGCAATTTACATCTTATGGATGATTGCATTTTTTCAAATAGTTTATTCCGTTTCATAAACGTGCTTGAAGAATTCCATGTTCGCTGGAAATTGTAACTTCTCTGCACACTAAACTTCAAACAATTATCTTATCCACACAATGTAATGTCTGTTTGCAAAAATATTTTAGAGTTTTCCAGCCAATCTATTAAGTACGAGATCAAAACATTTTCATTTTTTCTGAAACTCATGTTTCTAATGGTCAAGATTTTCTTATTCTGAACTATAAAATTGCCACAAAGGTTCTTAACAGCAATATTCTAAAATAATTTCTCTTTCTGCAGTTTTGCCTGTTATGGTGTACTTTCATCTTGATAACTAAATTTAATAAATAGAAGGCTTAATAGAACTCCAATGTAGATTATGGACAAAATAGATTTAAAAAATCGTAAATAGATATAACTCTTTAATACAGTTAAACCTTTTATTCAAAAATTTAGCTGTTTGCTCCTTCGGATTCTCCCTATATTTTCAAATCAATTGTACATTTAAATTTTTTACTTGCAGGGAAACCTAGCATATGTATCTCAGACTGCATGGATTCAAAATGCAACTGTGAGAGATAACATCCTTTTTGGTGACAAACTAAATTTGACAAGATATAACAAAATAATTGCTTCATGTGCACTGGAAACGGATTTGCAAATACTCCCTGCAGGAGATCAAACTGAAATCGGAGAAAAGGTAAGAATTCAATATTGTCGGATAAAACAGGTCCGACGGTGAGTACAATGAGCCAATAGGCAGTTCGGATACCTTTGGGCGTTTGGGGATTTTTGGGAAAAGTCGGGGATGGAACTGAAAGAAAGTGGGGAAAGTCAGGAATTAAACTGGAGGAAGGGCTTTGGTTGCACAAAACAAATAGTAGATGGTCCTAAAAGGACTTTCAATAATATCAATTCGGCGAAATGTAAAACACAAAACCTAGAAAGGGAGATGGTGGAGGAGAGCAGTTGCAGACAGAGCTTGGCTCATTTCACATGTAGAGATTAGACGCATCGTCTGAAAAAAAACGCTCTCCAGGCGAAGACTCGAAGATAGTGGAAGGGAAAAGCGATGAAGGAATAGGGCTTTTTAAGAAGCTGAAGGGAAAACTATCCTTTCGACAATATGAAAAAGATACAAAATTTGCAACATATAGGAATAGATTAATAATGTATATTACTCTTCACTTGGAGGAATAAAAAATGTTGCATAACTTATACAACGTGTAGCGTGATACACCATACAATGGAATATATTGGTTTACCCCGTTCAACAAATGAAAATGTGAGCTGAGAGGTTGGGAAGTTGTGATTTGTGATATGGGATCAAAGAAGAAGCGTAATTTAGCATTTGACTTTACAACCCTATTTTCTATAGCGAATTTCTTTACAAGATCTATTTAGTGATAAGAAATTGTTAAATATTTACATTAGCTATTACACAGGGTGTATAGTCTTATTTAGTATTCTCTTTTTCAATTTTAACCATAACCGTAGTTTTAACCATCTTAAGTTGTAGCTTGCAAAAGAGGAGGAAAAGTGGTTGCAAAATTTAAATTAAAAAAAAACATGATTCTCAATTAACTGAATGAAATGAAAGAAAGCATTACCAAGGCGGCACCTTCACATTCACCATCCTCATTATTCCTGCTAAAAAGTTGTCAAAACATTAATCCTTAAAGTGCAATGAGATACAAACCTTTTGATTTCATCGTTCCCTTTGTTGGTATTCAAACGGTATTAATTATTTTCAGAAGGTATTTCTACTTCAATAGCATCAAAGATGATTGAACCAGGTTTCTAAAAGTATGGAGAAGAAAGTGCCCATGTCTAACAGGCAGGGAAGGAGTGCTCTCCATCTTTTGAGGAGCGTAAAGTGGCGCATGGGGAAAAGTAAGAGTATAGGGGATGGATGAGGGTACCTGTAGGACTGATGGATGATGATGACTGTTGGTGACTCCTGATGGTGGTAATGATGTTTAGTTTTTTGTTTCGATTTCTTCTAATATTACGTCGATGGAGAATAGAAAATTTTGAATACCTACTCCACAAAATAGAAAAATGGAATAGGTTTGATATTTTTTTTAGAAATAGGTTAGAAAAATAGAAATAGAAAAATGAAGCCGAGTAAGCATTAATTGTAGGTTGCATCAAAGATTACTCAACATATTCTTGTGAAAAAATTCTAAGAAAATTATCAGAATATCTCGAATCCAGACATAATCTGAGGTATTTTTTGCTAAACATGAAATGTGCAATACTTACACATGACAATAGTACATTGGATTGCCAGTTGTAATTAATCTTTACAATATTT
>NIPM01002097.1:0-11978 GCA_002738285.1 Holacanthella duospinosa | reverse complement strand
TTATGTTTCTAAACATAATTGATTATATATATAATTTATCTTTTATTATAATCTAATTGTTTAAGATTAATAAGTTAAAGATTTACCGAATATATATAAAAATTGAAAAAAGTCATTAATATCTTCTTTTAATTGTCTCTAACAATANGATTTACCGAATATATATAAAAATTGAAAAAAGTCATTAATATCTTCTTTTAATTGTCTCTAACAATATTAAATGCTTTTTTAAATACTTGAATCCTTTCTTCATAAATTAAGTTTAAATGCTTTTGTTTTATGAAAAAATTTTTCTTCGTATTTCAAATTCTATAAGTGTTTTGGTTGAAATAAATTAATAATAAAAATGACACGTGCTCAAATTTACTAAAACGTCATTCTACTCTATGTAGAGAAGATATTTTAAAATCTAATATAGCCTATGTTACCCGCAGTATTTTTTTCTATCTTTTGGTATAATTTTTATATTATTTTCTTTAGTCCTACTAAAGTGATTGACGAACATACACACGCACACATACGCATTCTCGATTTTAGTAATATGGGACGAAATTTTTTATTTTTATCAACAAAAATAGCTTTTTGCATAGTTATTAAAACTTTTCAACCATAATGATAGATTTTCTTCAAGAATTTATTAATTTTATCAACTAAATACATTATAATTCCTTCAAAAATTTCCTTCCATATGGGACAAAATTTTTGAAGCCTTGGTTATAATTCTAGAATATTAGTGCATCATAGTGAAAATTGGTTGAGGAAGCAATTAAAATGGCAAGAAATATAGCTAAGAGTTATTTTATGGATAGTAAATACTTAAATTTATTTTCATTCTTACTATTTTATGCATTCAAGAAACTAAAATTTCTCGACTAATTAGAATAGAATTATGTTTCAAAAATATTGTCCCATATGGCACAAAATTTTTGAAGCCTCGGTTATAATTCTAGAATATTAATGCATCACTGTGAAAATAGGTTGAGGAAGCAACTAAAATAGCAAGAATTATAACTAACAGATATTTTATGGATAGTAAATACATAAATTTATTTTCATTCTTACTATTTTATTCATTCAAGAAACTAAATTTCCTCGACCAATTAGAATATAATTATGTTTCAAAATTTTTGTCCCATATAGATGTGGAATTTACTGCGCATTTACTGAGTAAAATTATAAAAATACAATCCCTCTCCTTTGGTTCCATTGCTTGATAAAAAGACTCAATTTAAGAATGAAGCATCTACAAAGTACGATTATGATCAAACTTAAATTCGAAAAGATACCTTTATTTTGTAAGAAAACCATTTTAAATTTATAATACTGCATTGCAGGCAAAGTAATATCAAAGAATTATTCATCGATTGGCAACTTGAAATCTGACCATATTACTTTTGAGAAAGTATATCTATTTCACAATATTTTAAACCGTCTCATTATTTTTAAAGAAAATGGTAACACCTATGCATATAGCAATTCAAACAACTGAGGTTTTATTGTCATAGATTTCAAGCTTATGTTACAAAAATAAAAATATTGGAATTTAAAATGAATTTTTTTAAACACTTTTACTAACCATCAGAAACCTCTCTTTTCATGTTTTGAAGAGTCTTCAAATATTTATTACAATTATGTTGATCAATGTTTGTACTCAAAACTGGCTTATCTCCAACTCTATTAATATTCAAGGAGCAATTAGGGTTGAGGCTAAGTCTTTTTGAACTTGAATAACTTTCTACTTCTTCGACATAGAAAGTATTGTCCTCATCCAATCCCAAAAATCTTAATTGAGGTCTTTTCTCATCGACGTGGTTGTATAATTGCCGAATTCCACGAATTTCTGCCATCAACTTTTGTTTTTCTACCTCTTTTTCAAAGATAAATTCATCGAGACCAAAGTTAAATGTAACCCTTTTATAATAAGGAATGCTTAAGAAACTTGTTGAACTCGAATAGATTGGATATTTTTCTCTGTAAGATGACACCCATATATTATATCTTTCGAATAAAGTCTCTAAAGAATCATAAAGTTGGTCGATAAAAACGTCATATAGATCAATCTTGTCTGGAAAGCTTATTAATTGCTTGAACTTATAAGTCAGAATCCTTGGATTACATTGTTCAATGAGTGAATAGCCATCGATGATGTAATCGAGATCGTAAATAGCAGGTGGAGTTTGTGCTTGGAATTCCTCTTTAATCTCTTTCATCCTCGTGGTAGTTAGAATGAATTTGGCATAAATGTCCTTTTTTTGTTGCAATGGGCATCTCTTTAATTGGCGTTTCCTGGTCTCTATGACGTTTTTTCTTTTCAAAATGTTTTCATTTAAATAGGTTAATTCAAAATCCAACTCTATATTGCCAAATTGATGTTTGCATATTTTCAAATGACTTAAGTCATTCTTAAGGGGGTCATCTTTTTCCAATAAATACAATAAATTGGTTATATATGAATTTATACTTAACTCTTCTTTAGTTAGTTTTTTCTCATTCGTCGATTCTACCCTATTTATAGTCAATAGAGTGCTCAAACTTGCACTCAATGTTTTGAGTTCTTTCAACAGATCAAGCTTAAAATTATAGTCAGGCCAAATCAACTCAATTTTTTTATCATAGCTAAGCTCGGCTAGAATTTTGCGTTGATACAGCTTCTTTATTTGCCTTATCAATCCAAATTTCATTGTTATTTCTGCTTCTAGAAGCTTGCGCCCTCTTAAATCTTTATCTTCCATAGAGTTCATAAACTTTGGATTGTCGAGTTTATGAGAATATCTTGTGACGTCGATATTGAGGCCAAAGATGTTAGAAGTTTGGTCGAATATGTTAAATGCGGTAGCTAATATTTGATGGGATAAAATGAATATTGATCTCATTTTTATTTTTTGTAAAGAATGTTTATATTTATACTAAATTTTTGCAGGGGTTAAAAATTGAATTATCTACATGTAAGGGATTGTTTTATTCTGAAATTTTTGCTAGATTATTACTTTATTTGTTACCTAACATTCCTTTTATTCTAGACTGTGGCTGTAGTAAGTTATTTAATCTTAGATTCTCAAATCAGTCTCAAGTTTTTTGTTTAAGGACAAAACAATAAACAAACTAAGTAGGTTAGAGGATTTTGAAACGCTTAAAAATGTTTTGGATAAGCAATTTAAATATTTACTAGTATAAAAAGCAATTATTGTCTATTCACTTTAACTAGACACCTGATGGTTTAGGAGTTTTGGTCGAGTCCATACAAAAGATCACCCATAACTGAATGAATAATTTGAATTTTGTATCTGTTTTTAATTGAAATATCTTTGTGAAAAAATTCAAAGTTAACTGTAACTTCTTGTGCACTATAGGTCTAAAAAGAAACGTCTTGTTATCGCGAATAGATAATAGTATAAATAGTGATGATGTCTTATACGAGGCATCTGATATTTAAGTTAAATTCAGTCTTTGTTGGAACTTACAATTGTTTATAAAGATATATTTTCCGATTTCGTCCGATAACAACAATTTATGGCAATGTTATTATTTTATTACGTCGTTTTACGCAAAAAGGTAAGCGAATTTAAATTGATAATAAATATGCAAATTAATATCTAGTGCCAAGATTTATATATAATATTTTCTATAAATTAAACTTTATTTTTAAAGTATATTTGTTTAATTACTATGATGGATAATTTACAAAAATTCAATAACCGATAAAGAACAACGTGCATTTATCAAATTTGGAGTAATTCTAGGCCACAGTTCGGTAATAATACACAAAGAATTGGTTGAAACGATAAGAGAAAAGGCCTATAAATATAATACAGTGAAAAATATGGTTTATAAATTTAATAAGGGCCAAAATTGCGTTGAAGATACTAGAGGAGGCGATACAAGTAATCATTTAATAAGAGAAAATACAATTGAGAAAATTAAAGAATATCTTGCTCAAAGTAGAGCCTGGTAGTGCTTCGAACTTCCCATGTTAGTAAATTGTAGCAAAGCTGCTGTTTATCGGTATTTAACAGAAGATTTACAAATGAAGAAATTATTGAGCAAATGGGTTCCTCATTTTCTCACACAGGAACAAAGAGAACATAGAGTATTAGCATGTAGATATAATTCGGAGCAGTTATAAAAATAAAAAAACCTAAGAAACAGAACATTGGCTATAGATGAAACTTGGCTTACTTTATATATGCAACCTCAGCGTGACCAGTCTCGATTTTGGAGAACTAAGGACGAAAGCTCACCACAAATTGTAGCACAATCAAACTATCAGAGAAAAAGAATGTTTATACTAGCAATGGATTATAATGGTGTTGCATATTGGAAGCTTTGTGCACCTAAAGAGACGGTAACTTCAGAAGTCTATATAGGCTTTATTAATGAAGATTTACTAAAATGGCTACCTGATAAAAAATTCAAGTATCCTATGGTTGTACAGGATAATGCAAGACCTCATAAATCAAAGCTTGTAATGGATTTTTTTGATGATAACAAAATCGCACTTGGTATCATCCTCCATATAGTCCAGATATAAGTCCACCTGATTTTAATTGTTTTGGTAAATTAAAGAGGAAATTAAGAAAAAATGATTATGACAATTGGGAAGAGTTGGAATTACAATTAGAGAGTATTATCCAGGAACTTAATATAAAGGGTCATATAAATGGTATTCAGCAGCTAGCTGAAAGATGGAATGATGAAACAAAAGTAGAAGGTTCATATATATAAGTTTCATCTTTTTATATCTCATAATGAATTTTTTTCCTTTACCTCTTTGATTGAAACGGCGTAATAGATTCCACCCAAAAAAGTCATTTTCTTGAAAATTAAACCCAGGGGAGTTCCACGAAATTTTCTACTGTAGTTGCTATTTTCATAAATAACATTTAATACACCAAGGATTAATAAAAATCTAGATTCAATAGTCCGTTTTAAAGTTTCAACTACGCATAAAAACGAAATATAATCAGCCATTTGAAGCTACTCGTGGCAAAAGTTATAAACAGGCCAGGTTAGTCCAGGAAGAAGAAAGTCTAGTCTAGACTTCAAAAAATTTGTCTAGCTCATTTATAAGCCACACTGTAAAATTACACAGTCTTGTGTCTGATTTGGAAATTGATAGTTTATCACCAACAGTGCACATATTTAAAAAAATCAAATGAGGTTAATTTGAACCAAAAAATAAGCCTTACTATCATGCAAATATTTTCTTATGCTTCCAAGGGTTGTCAGATATTGACTACAACTAGGTTGATCAGAATCTGTAATCAAAATTGGTGTATCACCTCTATTTATATTCAAAGGGAAGAAGCTTCATACTGTAAACGAAATATGAAAGATCTGGTATTTGGTTGAGTGTATTTGAATTTCTTCTACGTGGAATGTGTTATCTTCTTCAAAGCCTAGAACTTTCAATTGTGGTCTGTTGTAATCATGGCGTTGATAAACGAGTTCTATTCTACGAATATTGGCCATTAGCTTTAGTTTCTCGGATTTCTTTTCAAATACAAACTGATGAACAGCTGAGTCTTTGATAATAAAGTATGAGTGAGAAATGAGCTGGTACAGAATGAGTTTCATGATATTATTTGCATAATGGAGCCCACGTGTAATGTTTCATAAGGAGTGCTGCTAATGAATCATAAAGTTGATTGATGAAATCATCGTATACTACTGTATTATCTGTGAAACTTACCAATTGTTTGAATTTGTAAACAATAGAAGTGGAAGCATTATTCTCTATCGATTGATGCGCCTCTATAATGTAAGCAAAATCATAAATGGAACAAGCTTTTGTAGCTCACCTTTGATTTCCTCCATTCTCACAGTGATCCGAATATATTCGCGGTGTATCCTTTTTGATTCCTCATTTTTTCATATAGCCTTTAGTGACTTTAATAGAATCTGTTCTCTTAAAAGTAGATTCATCAAAGTAAAACTGATCAAAGTCCAATTCCAGTTCCCAAATTGATATTTGAAAAGCGCGAATGTCATACTCAACCTTTCCTTCTCTTTCTAAAATGTTTGATATTCTTTTCTTGAGTGGATGAGCAGCATCTTCTTTAATGCTTTCAAATTTGTATTTAGTGTTTTGAGTTCTTGCAGTAAGCCAAGATCAAAACTATTTTCAGGCCAAATCACTTCGATTTTCACGTCATCGCTATGGGTTGAAAGAATTCTTCGTTAATAAAGTTTCTTTAGCTGTCTTATAAGACTAAATTTCTTTATTATCTCTCTAATAATTTCATCGCTCTTTTGTCTTTAAAGTTATCTTCTGTGGGAGTTATAAATTTCTGATTATCAAGTTTATGAGGATACTTGGCAGCATCAATGTTGAGATTAAAGTATGATATTTTATTCCATAATTGTAAATCTGGTATTCAATACTTGTTTAATCAATAGCAATGTTAGTTTCATTTTTGTAAGTTTTCGCTTTGTAAAGCAATTGTTTATATCCAATTCTGTCAGGGGTTGAATTCAATTTTTTAAATGAAGAATAAAATTATTCAACTTTTTAAAATGCATGTTAAGTTTTAGTAAAAAACAATAAATATAGTGAGTTTTTAAAAAAAGTAGTTCAAATGTTAAGCCACGTTTGAGAAATTCATATTTTAAATTAAAGTAAGGATATTTTATATCGCTTTAATGTGATTTATTTTCTTTATATTAGAACAATGTTTAATTTAAGCTGTTAAGATTAATCTAGAAATTTTGTTGTTTTCTAAACTTTGATACAAAATTAACAGTGTGGCAAACTATACAGCCTTTTGGTTAAATTGTCAAACATGTACATATAACATTGAAATAGACTAGTGATTACACTGTAAAATCAGCCATCTTAAAATTATGGTCAACTATTTTATACTTATAAATGAGAGTGATGACACCAAATCTTTTGCTATTTTCATACCATTTCTAATTACGAAGCACATACAGCAGAAGTGATTACATAAGCATCTATCATCATATTAAATAAAGATAAAGAGTGCCAAGTATATTTGAACTAAAGTCTCGTCCTTATTATTAATCTTTTTTGGCATAAAGATATTTATGATTATAATCTTATGACGTCAACAATTACAACTTAGTGTTTTTGAATTGAATATAACAAAGCTGCAAAATGATATATACATTAATGAGCACAAAGATGATAATGTATTTTATAAACATATCATTGAAGACAAAAGAAATAGAAAATAGGCCAGGAATAGGATTTATGATAAGCTTATAAATTTTAATAAGTAAAAGTAAATAGATGTAGTGATATAAGAAAAATTTGATCTAATAAATGCATAAATTTTGATATTTAGGGGGTTGAGTAATATTATGGGCGATTATGAAATTATATAGATAGTATTAAAGAATATCCAAAGTCAGTTAGCAACCTTTTTAGAGAAGCTTTAGTGTTTTCCAATGAACACGATGGAAATTTGAAGGAAAAGTTCTATCGCATATTTATAAAATCAATGAGCGACAAATTGTGACGATAATATTGGAAAATTGATAAAAGGCCATGAATTCACTCAAGAAGATATCCTCGTAAAGAATAAAAAGATCTCATATTTGTTATTAAAAGAGATTCCGGCTTAAATCTCATTTCCCGAGACTTGTAAAATCTCTCAAATTGCTATTTACAAAAATGTAATTTCAAATAATATTTTTTATAATTGGAAGATCTCAATTTAATACATATAAAACCAAAGAAGGCCAATTTATTAAAATAATCACTGCGTACCTCCTTTAAGTCATGTATATCAAAACCATGAGATGTCTAGATTAGTCTAAACTGACTAAAAAATGATTTTTGATCTAATGAAGATTTCTTATATTTTCCAAGTATTATAAAAAATATATTAGGGCGTTCCGAGCAAACAGGGACTCGAAAAACTTCAAATATAAAATTTCTTAATAAATATAAAAAGTTAAAAATTAGTATGTTTATAGATATGGACCTTCTGCATCTATTACATTTATTCATCTTTCGGGTAGCTTCTGGATACCATTCATAAAACCTTTAAAATTAAGCTCCAGAATTGCACTTTCAGCTGAATTTCTAGTTCATTTCAATCGTCTAAATATTCTCTTTTAACTTCCTCTTTAATTTACCAAAACAATTGAAATCAGGTGGGCTAATATCAGAGCTATAGGGAGCATGATCCCAAACCCGAATATTTTCATCAATAAAATACTGCTTTATAAGACTTGATTTATGCGGCTTAGCATTATCATGTAATGTTATAGGCATCTTGAATTTATTATCGGGTAACCATTTGTCTAATAATTCGATTAGGAAGTTTTTATAGACATCTGAAGTTACAGTCTCTTTAGGAGTACAGAGCTTCCAATAAACAACCCATTGAAAACCCATTGCTACTATTAGCATTCTCTTTCTTTCATATTTAGATTGAAGTACAAATTGAGGTGGGTCTTCATTCTTATTTCTCCAAGATCGAATCTGGTCACGTTGGGGTTGCATATATAAAGACATCCAAGTTTCGTCTATTGCCAAAGTTCGATTAATTAAGTTATTTTGTCTCGATAAGTGTTGCATATTGTTTTTACATGCTAACATTCTATGTTCTCTTTGTTTATCCGTGAGAAAATGTGGTACCCCTTTACTTAATAATTTTTTCATTTGTAAATCTTCTGTTAAATATAGAAATACTGTTGTTTTACTACAATTCAACCGCATGGAAAGTTCGAGGCAAGACCATGTTCTAGTTTGGGTCAACAAATTTTCAATTTTATCTATTACATTTTCTTTCTTCGAGATATCATTTGTATCGCCTCCTCGGCTATCTTCGACAACATTTTAGCCTCTCTTAAGCTTAGTAACTAAATGCTCGACTATATTTAGTTTATAGGCACTATTTCCTGCTGATTCAACTAATTCTTTATGAATTATCCCAGAAGTGTGTCCCAGGATTACGCCAAATTTGATAAAAATTTGCTGTTCTTTATCTGAAATTGAATCTTTTAATTTTTGCAAGCTATTCATGATAATATTCAAAATATAATTATTTATAAATAAAGCTTGTCATATATGTAAATTACTTTAAAAGACTTGGTATTATTAGAATATTATTAAAGGAGTGATTAAACAAAATTCGAGTCCCTCTTTGCGCGTTCCGCCTTAATATTTATTTAGCTACTTTCTTTAAAAATAAATAACTTTTCAAAATGGAAAATGAAAATATAACTATTGAATANTATATTTATTTAGCTACTTTCTTTAAAAATAAATAACTTTTCAAAATGGAAAATGAAAATATAACTATTGAATATCAAAATAGAATAAGAATAAATGTTCATTAGAAGCTGGAATGTCCCCTATAGAAATATTACGTCATCTAAAATGCTCTCGACAAAATGTTTACAATATGAAGAAAAAAGGGTAATGTGGAATAGAAAACTTTGCCAAACACTAAAAAATTTATAAAGCGTAATATGAAAGAAAAAGATGGAGTTTCTGATAGAAAATGCGCTGCCAAATTGAATTCTAGTTTAAGCTATCAAAAATGCAACAAAAGTATAAGTAGAAGAACAGTGCAAAGATATAGAAAATCAACAAATTAGGGGAAACATGCTTATTCAAGACAAAATAAACCCCTTTTAAGTCAAAAAAATATCGATGATAGAATTAAGTTTGGTTAAATTGTTGAAAATGCAGGGTTTTTAACTAAAGGCCCAAGAGCAATAGAATTAGTTGATATCTTATTTACTGATGAATCTCATATTCAACTTTATACCCAATTAAACAAAAGGAATAATCCATATTATACAAGCGAAAAAAGTCAGGTTCCAATAACACCTTGCCCAAAAAAATCACTTTCTATTATGGTGACTGGGTGTGTGTGCAAATGGTTTGACATATTATTGAAAAAGACCAAAAAGTAACAGTAAAATATACCAGTATAGAATCATTCCTATATATAGAAGTTTTAAAGAACCCAAAAGTAATTTATAATAAAAGAAAAGTGACTTTTGTTCAAGATGGAAAAAGATAATATGCTACTTTTAGAATCAAATTTTCAAACCGTATGGGGCAAAGGAAAATGGCCAGGCAATAGCCTAGATTTGAATCCAATAGAACATGTATGGAGTATTCTTAAAGATTCCATCCATAAAAACCCTTGGCCAAGAAATNTAGATTTGAATCCAATAGAACATGTATGGAGTATTCTTAAAGATTCCATCCATAAAAACCCTTGGCCAAGAAATAGGGAAGAATTAATCAAAAGAGTTGAAAAGGCTTGGAGCGAAATTGATAAGAACACAATTAAAAATATCAGTCGCTCTTTTTCAAAAAGAATCCAAGAAATGCTAAAGGCTAGTGGTGAAAGCACTGATTACTATTATTTAAATGTTACAAATAAATTTTTCAATATAAAAATAGATATCTTCAATAAAGATAAAATAATCTTTTTACTCCAAATTTACTTGCGCCACCCTGTAGATTAAAGCGCCACAATTATATGTACCATTCATTAATATGGGAGTTTATTTTTGTTCAGAGTAGTCCCTTTTTGCTTCTTTGCTTAATTCAACCAAAGTTTTAATGATTATTAATCAACCAATTATTTAATAAATGGACTACTCTGAACAAAAATAAACTCCCATATNCAAAGTTTTAATGATTATTAATCAACCAATTATTTAATAAATGGACTACTCTGAACAAAAATAAACTCCCATATATAAATTAGAAAAATGAAAAAATATCATTTGTTGATAAAATGCTATACATTCGGACTCTCTTAATAATGTTTTTCATCCCGAAAACTTATTTTTTGAACAAATTCTCATTAACCCTTTATTTACCGGTGACCCGCAAGTGAATCGCCAATTTTGGAATACTTTTGCTAAGTTGCATTACTACCATGGAGATTCTTTCAAAGTAGTATATGGTCTTTCAGAATATTTAAAACAATTAAATAAATATCTTAATTGTAGCTTTGATGATACATAAATCGTTAATACCAGAAGTTCTGAAATTGAATCGTGATAAATTAAACATTGATCTTCGAACAAAATCATGAAAGATATGTAGATTGGAGATTTATTGAAAAATGAGAAGTGCACAATTATACTTAGAAAGTATTTTAAATTCATTTAGTTTTTATATTTTTCCGATATCTCATTTTGTTTTTGAGATATCAGGGTAATTGTGAAAATATTATAGTGACTTTTTCTATGGTCTGTTGAACCTCATTTCCAGAAACAAAGGATGTTAATATATGATTTCTAAGAAGCACAAAAATGGTCTTTTTGGAATTTTTTATAAGTAGGAAAAAAGTTGGTAAATAAAGGATTAATGAAGTCATAGAAATAAAAAATACAAAATAATAAAAGGCTTTAAATTCAAACATGTGATATTATTTAATGTGATATACATTTCTTTTAATAGTTTATCTATCGTGCTTCGTTTATTAGTTGCAAGCTTAAAATTTATCTTTATACCACGACGATAAGTCCCCTTTACTGTTCTAAAATAAGAAGAAACTCTTCACAATGAGTCTAATATAACTATTTTTAAAAATATGAAGTTATAGATCATTTTCTCAAATAGATGACACTCAGTCTTTACAATAAAGTATTCAAAAAATAATTTAACATATATTTTCATGCAGTCTAAGAAGTAAAGGATGTATACAAATGATAGCGACTGCATTCAAACAAAAATAACATTGAATCTGTAAAATATAGAATAAAATGGACTATTCTGGAAACATCTGAAAGTTATAAATCATTAAATGCAATTTATTTGGTTTTGGAATTTCCATTTTTAAAAATAAGATACCAAAATGAAGAGTATGCAAAACGAGTAATTTCCTATTACGAAAATATAGCCAAAAAGTCAAAGTTGGAAACAGGCAAGCACTTTAAAAATGATGCAAAGACAAACAGTGCCATATGGGAGTTTATTTTTGTTCAGAGTAGTCCATTTATTAAATAATTGGTTGATTAATAATCATTAAAACTTT
>NIPM01002096.1:0-20548 GCA_002738285.1 Holacanthella duospinosa | reverse complement strand
TCCAGGTACAAGTGACCAACATAAGCAAAAATTTAATGGTAATTAGTTTATAATATATTGGTTTTAACGAAACGAACAAAGGAGATAGGAGTAGAAATCGTATAGACGAAATATAAATAGAGTGAAACAGTTGAGATTGATCTCTTACATTAGGCGTTATCTATCAACGGCTGTTTTAAAACGGATCATTATTCCAATCGCTAGCGATGAAAACAAAGGAGGAGCTTAATTCATGGGATCAAGTTTAGTGAATCCGCATAGTGTCCAAATCAAAGTATCTGTTATAATTAATGAAGCGGGAGCTATCCATAATTTATTTTGCAATCGGGCTGTTTACTTTAGTTTTAATTATTAGTTCCCAAAACATCAAATATTTTAAAACTTTATTCAGTGTCTTTAAAATATTTTATTTTATTCAGCGTCATTAGAATACGGTGTTAAGTTGAATTGTAGTTTTATGGTATTATTTTGCGTACTCAAAAATCACTTAAAGCTCATGTTAACATACATTAATAGCCTTCCAAAACTGGCTTCACTATTAACACAGCAAAGATATAGTAGTTTTAAAGTGAAGGAGTTTCATCACTCTTTCTTATTTTTATGAAAACTTCAATTACGATGCTACTGAACGCCTACCAGTACGGGGTGATGAGAAAAAGATTGATTTCGTAGAAATGCCAAATACTTTGATTATTTTTTCTGTCTGTAGACTGGAGAATGTGATAATTTTATGTATCGGCCCCTGCTTAAACCTCAGCAACAAATTACAGATAGTAGTCACGAATAAGTTATAATAGATTTCGNGATTATTTTTTCTGCCTGTAGACTGGAGAATGTGATAATTTTATGTATCGGCCCCTGCTTAAACCTCAGCAACAAATTACAGATAGTAGTCACGAATAAGTTATAATAGATTTCGTAATTCCATAAGTTGCTGGAAATATATGCGCACAATTATACCAATGTTATGGTAAGTGACATAGGGTAGTAATGCAATCCTTCCTAAATTCCGCCACAAAGATGTCTAGCTTAGATGGAAATAGTTCATATCTAATAAATTTTAACGGCAGGTTGGAGAGAATGACCGATGAAAGCCGTCCGAACAACTGACAACATTATACTGCCTGCTGTAATGCAATATCATTTATTAACCATAGCTTCGTTGGATAGATGTAGGTTGCTAATATCCCTCTAAACAAATTTTAAGGAAGTAGTGATTACAAGCTGGATCTAGTTATATATCAAACAGTTGACGACATTTGATATGCCTATACAAACTCATTGACGTATGAATGATTCAAAATGATAGTGAAGAAATAAGGATAGGTGAAAACATATCTTTCTTACCAGAAACATCAAATGCTTTACATTTTCCATCAGTTGACAAGGCTCCAGCTCTAAGAATTTGAAGTGAAGACGTTGGATTTAGTAGTAAATTTACCCCAGAAACAATCGCTGCATTGCACTCTCCTGAGCGAATCGCTGACATTGCTTTGTAAAAATTATATCACTTGTATTAAGTTTAGCTTTTAACTTGTAAGTTTAGCTTTTCACTTCATTACCCTGATGGAGTGCCATCNCATCACTTGTATTAAGTTTAGCTTTTAACTTGTAAGTTTAGCTTTTCACTTCATTACCCTGATGGAGTGCCATCATGGATGATGAACAGAAGGTGTCAACACACAAACTTGGTCCGTGTAAATCAAAAGCATAAGAAAGACGATTAGCAATCATCGAACCTGTATTTCCAGTCACGTCGTAACCTGATACACAATCTGGTTGCCTTCGAAATGCATCGAACGTATCATGCCATGACGCTCCAACATAAACCCCGANACCTGATACACAATCTGGTTGCCTTCGAAATGCATCGAACGTATCATGCCATGACGCTCCAACATAAACCCCGATGTTCTCGCCACGGATTTCACTAGGGCTCATACCTATATAATGATAAAATACAAAATCATTGATATCATTTCATACATTTTCCTGAGATTGACAAAAACAAACAAGTTTGTATTTTGTAATTAATTTATAAGCCATTAGAGGTTTGGCACTGAAAAATTTATTCTTCCCGTCACTATCACCGTTATAAAATTTGTAACTAGCTCAGAACAGTGCAACAAGAGTCAGTGTTAGTTGTGCGGAAAAAATTAAATTGTTTCAAAGCTAAGTCACAAACTCGACATGTAAGGTTCGATCAAACATCGTCAACAAATTTAGTTTTATATCAACACGCTACAGCCACAAGTGACATCACTTTTTCCTTTACAATTTTAAGTCTAAGGTGTACTAGTCGAAACGAATTTGTTAAAATTTTTAGATTGGTTCATCCATTCCTCAGAAATCACAGTGATTATTAAAGTATAAACAACCTGATTATTTACGAGATCAGAACAATAGGCATCTCAATTGTGCATTGNAAACAACCTGATTATTTACGAGATCAGAACAATAGGCATCTCAATTGTGCATTGTAATACAAGTGTACAGTTACATGTTCTAATAAATCACATTAATAAAGCTCAAATCCATTTTTAGGATTATAAACTTTGTATTACCTGCGTCAATAATGGCTTCATAAGTGACCTCCAAAAGTTGTCGAATTTGTGGGTCAAGACGTTCAGCTTGTGTTGAAGCGAATCCGAAAAAATTTGCGTCAAATTTTGTCAGATCAGTTTTCAAAGTACCTTTTCTGTTGGGAATACCCAAATATCCTGCAATAGTTAAATGAAAGTGAACNGTCAGATCAGTTTTCAAAGTACCTTTTCTGTTGGGAATACCCAAATATCCTGCAATAGTTAAATGAAAGTGAACAAGAGAAAGTAGCATTTTCAATATAAAATTTACAAAATTCAACAAAAAAAAATTTTTTTTTAATTTGAAGTGTCCTGCTTGTAATAACATTTGGTGTATGTTTGAACTGATGAGATTTACACGCAAAATTACATCATTTGTCAAATTTAAAAAAAACGACACAATAAAACGAAAAAAATTTGAACAAATATTATATGAATTTTTAGGAAAAGTTTTGTTTGTTAAAGTAAATAACTTTTTTAAATATCTACTATTTATTTGAGTTGTTCACATGGTTGAAACGCAATTATTGTTTGATGCTAACTAAAATTGTACTCTCCACAGGAGTATAAATATCCGACGTTTCCCCTCCTAATCCATTGATTAATAGCTACCATACTTTTTGTTTTCGGATAGTTTTAGAGATAAAATGATAAAATCAAGATTTAAGAAGCAATTAGAATAACATTTGTCGTAACTATTTAAATAAATTTATCAAATAGATTAATTTTCAATGACATACCCATCGGCCAACGGCGATTATCTGTGGTAACCAAATCCACACCTTGTATGAGATTTTCCCAGAATTCATCCATATTGTTAGATTCCGGAAATCTACCCGACATTCCGGAAATTACTATATCGCTTTTTTCTTCCATTATCTCTATCTTCCAAACTTAAAAGTTTTTTGTAATAAATGCAATCCACTATGTAAAATAAAATATTTATTTTACTTTTACTTCAACTAATCCGAAATGATAATTAAATGAAGGTTTTCTCCATCAGTTAATTTATAGTTTACATTTATATTTAAACAAATGCTATAATCAAAACTAATATCTATTGTGTAATTTTACTTTCAATTCCTTGAGGTGGGAGATGTTGAACATACAAAGTAAAAATATTAACACAAGATCTAAAAATTTACGTCAATATGATTTGACTATGTGGACACGTATTTATATACTTTTGAAATGGATATATGGATAATATTATTCCCAGATAAATTATATTTATGATATAAATTTTGCCGTAATCTGACACCTTAATCAATATTTTGTGAAAAGCAAATCCGTAAATCGTGTAAATCCTCTGGGAATTCATGAAAAAAGTTATTCAAACAGGAAGTTAATTAGAGCATATGATATTTCGAAGTGAAGTTATCTGGTTTTAAAAATCTTCCAACCGGTTTAGACATCCAATATTTTTCATCAAAATATGTGTCAATCTTTGAGAACTCATTAGAAATAAAACACTGATCTTATAGACTAACTAGAAAGAGAGTTAACATTTGAATGAATGTTTTTTGTCAAATTGTTTCATCACGATTGCAAAACTAATAGATTAATAGATAAATGGTATTTGGAATTCTGTATTATGAACTTAAGGTATAACTTAAGATAATCCATCAAGTGACAATTTATGACAAAATTAATTATTGAAGAAAAGAAAAGTCATCGTTAATTATAACTTAAAGAAAAATCTTGTAATCCTATACCAATTATTACACCAGACATTCAGGTTGGCAAATGTGTTTTATTTGCTTCCGAATCATGTTTATAGTATTTGAGTCTCGAGCTTTTTTTTGCCAAAGGATGTATTGGGTTCAAATATAATAAAAATTCCATTGTTACCAGCGGATAGCAGTAACCGAGGGTTAAGGATAAAGTTTTAAAAATTTGCTGTAGCGACTCTGTGAATAGTTTAACTTGTTTTTCAGTATCTTTCAAGCAGTCTAATTTTAAGTATCACAAGTTTATTGGGAACGCAGAAAGGTCATCAAAGATCACAAAAAATATGCAATAATATCAACGTATGCATTGATTAGTTGCTTTTTAACAAGGCAAATGCGAGACTTCGTACCACAATTGATGGTATATTTGATAACTTCGTTTGGTTCTTGAAAAAACAAAGTATTTTTACTTGCAGTAACTGTGAGAAATATTGTCTCTAATGACAGAAAAATCTCAAACTTAGCTTTTTTGTTAGACATTTNCAATTGATGGTATATTTGATAACTTCGTTTGGTTCTTGAAAAAACAAAGTATTTTTACTTGCAGTAACTGTGAGAAATATTGTCTCTAATGACAGAAAAATCTCAAACTTCGCTTTTTTGTTAGACATTTCACAATTTCTTGATAATTCGTTACATAACACTACAGGTTACATAACTACTACTAAAGAATCCTACCAAACACATTTGAATATTCAAATTTTATTCACACATTGTTCGTTGAATAGCTCATCGTTATTAACCGCGAACAGAGAGGATTTTATATTATCGTCATGTCTGTCCGTCCGTCCTTCATGATTTCTGATGCATACATGTGGCATTTGGTGCTCGTTGCATTGGACTATATAATTTCAATTATTACATATATTCAGCCATTTTTTTTTTAATAATTTATTTACGTGTCAGTAACATCATTTTACAAGAAAATGGTAATATGAAAAGACACGCCTACATATGTAGGTGTAAGATTAGAGCGTAATTCTTATTGTGAATTTAGCCTAATTAACCTAATTAACCTAGTAGACTTATTTAGTAGTTTTGAGTGGTCACTTCGGTTTGTTTTAATTTTTTTTTTTTTTGGATGAACTATTCTATTTCAAAAGATCTATGTTGTAAAAATATCAG
The DNA here is from genome assembly GCA_002738285.1 of Holacanthella duospinosa. NCBI lineage: Eukaryota > Metazoa > Arthropoda > Collembola > Poduromorpha > Neanuridae > Holacanthella > Holacanthella duospinosa. Next base: position 15,111 of record NIPM01002096.1, on the reverse strand, counting down.
ATCTATGACTCTTTACCCATTCTTTCACATTCTTTTTAAATTTGCTTAAGGAAGGTTCAACTTCTCCTTTGGTAAAAGAAACATACCTGTATTTGCATACAGTGATTACAGTTGTCTGTTATTACTACTCGTGAAAGCTACTTATAATATGTGTTTGAGCAATATTTAATTTCTCATTTGATATTACAAGTAAATAAGGAAACATCTTTAATCCTTATACAATCGTCAAGTAATAGACTCCAAAAGGAAACACAGGGAAACCTGTATTTCTACTGTAATATTGAAAATGAAAACGTAAATGAAAGGAATTGATTTCTATTTCATAATTTAACAAGATACAGATTATATCATCAGCAAATATAATGTATTTATTATTATCAGAGGCCCACAAAATATTTACATACAAATCCCCAGAAATATTTACGCAAATATTCATTTTTATAATAATTATTTTCAAATAATTTATAAATATCCGGATAAATTGCATCCAAAAATTTAAATAATATGCGCAAATGTCATTTAAACAATAATGGCAGTATAAAAAATATTTATTTTTAATTTGAAGTTGAAAAATGAAGTACATTTGCAATGATATATCTTTGAAAGTTTTACGCTAAAACTAACAATTCTAAATTTAAATTTATGAAAGTATTAAGCTTAAACTTCAGTGCGCAATTCCAATCGTATCGATTTTATTCATTTTTACTTACAATTTTGAAATATAATGATTTGTTCTTAATTTTAAAGAAATCATGAGTTTTTTAAGTTTTTTTTAAACATGACTTACTACATATCAATTACCAATCGAATCCACTGGTTGCGAGGATTTCACGGAAGCCAATTACAAAGTACTTGAATAAAATTTCGTAATTAGAAATGTCCGAAGTCTTTATTTGCTGTCGAGTTTGCTGATAAATTGTCCTAATAATTTACATAAACAACCAGAAGGATATTGTTGATGTCAAATTTATTTTAGAATTTTGTGTTTATTTATTTTTGCAATGTTTGGAGAAAGCAGTTTTTATAAAGATGTCTGAAAGGTTTGGTCAAAATTATTAAGTTGCAATTTGTTAAATACTGGCAACAAATGAAAATTTATGATCATCATTGTCGTTTCGCTGCCCGACCAAAATTTTAAAATTGGACTAAATATGGTACGCATCGAATTGTAGAGATATATATGTATCTAATTCTGTATATGATGTATATTATACACAGAATTTTTGACTGCGTTTAAATAAGAAGGCGAAATTTTTGCGAAATGATTTTGTGGAAAATCAAAAGTTGATTGTATGTCACACACTGTCACACATTTTTAACTGCTCAAGTTACTGAAAATCGTTGCTGCGAAAGTTTAGTTAATTTTTCTTAGGTCAGTGTCGCAAGATTCTAATTTTTTTGAACTTTTAAAACTTTAGAGCCGGATTTTCGCCTTCTTATTTGAACTCGCTGTACAGAGCGTTATTTGAGAAATGGTAATGGAGATCCTCATAAGGAGAATGACGTTGAGTTTGCTCCTCTGATCTGCATCAACAAACTTAGCATCACCCTTTTTATGAATATGTTCATTACCAATTCCCAAGTAACGATTTGTATATTGTATAGAAAAATAAATAAAATAAAATAATGCTAGAGATGTAGCTGCTATGAACTAAGTTTTATAAATTTCGAAACTACAACCTAATTCCACCAACGGAAGATAAATGGAACATCCAGGGTTAATATTATATTGAAAATCATATGTCGTATAAAGTTTGACTAAATTACAGTATACTTCAAAGACGATGTTGAATGAAAATATAGATAATTATTATTGAGAGCAAATGAAAATGAGCAATTTCTAAACATAAAAAATTCAAATTTATCGGACATAATGTACACAATAAAATGTTGTTATGTTGTAGAAGAATCAAGAAGATTAGACTGGACCAGAAATCTAGGAAACTATAATACAGCATTAGAACACAATTAATAAGGGTATTTTTCTTGTTCTGTCTACGTTGGGGCAGTTGCTTGATAAAAAGTAAAGGTGGGATTAAACATAAAAACGGAACATGGATAAGAATAAACGGGAAGAACCAGTAAGAAACAAACAACTGGTATTTTGACAACACTCGCTTTTTAAGAAAATCTTAGATAAAAGATAAACTAAATTCAGCAATGAACGGGGCACTGAACTGTAGACATATACACAACTCGGTAGAAGGTGACTTATAAAGACATTTGTTTATTGAGATACCTATAAAGTTAAAGTAATGCTTGAAGTGATGCAATGACGTGTTTCGAGTTCTCACTGTCACAAGTGAACCTGTGACAGCAATGACGTCTTGGTTGGCTATTACTTTCAAGTATTCGTATGATTAAATGAAATAAACAAATGAAGAAGTTACTTTTGGTCCATAATGTCTGCAGGAGAAAGAAGTGGGCAATTTTATTGTAAAATACTTTTGACCAAACAATTTTGTGCTGAAAATGATAAGAGTTTCAGAAAGAACTTTGAAAAGTAGTGTAACACGTCAAAAAAAAAAAGACTCTATTTACTATATCTCGGTCAGAAGTTATGATTTTGAAATTTGAAATATTTGGATGTTAGTTTGAAACGCCAATCACTTATTATATTGTCTCAAAACACAATCAGCATCTAATAATTTCAATATACAAAAAATCATAACTTCTGACCCATTGATTCTAGAGGCTTGATTTAATCGATGTGATACTAGGCAAAACAAATTTTTGGCAAAGAGCATCTTGAAATGAAATATATCACTACATTCTCGAGCAAAGAGTACAAGTCAAAAGTATCATTGTTATGTGCTATTTCATTAACAGAAACACAGAAACATACTGTGTATAGACGAAAACATCAACTTTTAGTCAGAAATTCTAGAAAATAGAATTGCTTACATTAGAAATAGTGTTTCGCATGGCTCTGGTTCAATGGTTCTGGCTCTGGCTCTGGCTCACAAAATTTTTTGAGCCAGAGCCAGAGAATGGCTCTCGCTCATACAATCATTTTGAGCCAGTGACATGGCTCATGAGCCAGCTCAACTACATGGCTGTGCCATGGCTCAATGGCTCATTAGCTTTTGCAGAAGTCAGCAAAGCAAAGTCGTGTTTTCTTTCACAACACCAGCCAACTTGTATACAATATAAATTAGGTGTAGCAGCTCTGCTGCTGGATCTGGGGTTAGACTGCTAAATTTAGCAGCTCAGAGACTAGATATAGAGATAGGTGCGAAGCTGACTTCCTGCATTTAGAAGCTAAACTGTTAAATCTAGCAGCTGTTACTATATCTAGCGTTTTGGAGCCCATATATCTAGCAGCACCAAATTTAAATTCAAAAGTTCGAACATCTCTGGTCTTGATCAATTTGGCTACTATTTTTAATCGATATTAAATCAAATTTAGCAACTTTTCACCGTGCCGAAAAAAATTATCGTGGTAGGTTTGAGTTATTCAATAAATTGTGTCTGTAAATTATGCCATTAACTATATTTACTAATTTTTGTTGTTTTGTATGCCTGATCATGTAATCTTGTACTGCTGAGATAAAATTCTATCGAGAATACTTACTACCTGAATTTAGAAAAATTATTGAATTTAGAAGAGCTGTTAAATCTAGGGGCTCAGCCAATATATCTAGGAGTTCAAGCTCATAGATCTTGCAGCAGCTCATAGATCTTGCAGCAGCTCATAGATCTAGCAGCAGCTCATAGGTGTAGCAGCTACACTACTTCTAGCAACAGAGGTCCTACAATAATTAATTGATCATATAAATCCGAATGAAATATAGATTTTTGTTGAAATTTTTTTTTAATTCTAATTTGGGTTGAGCCATGAGCCAGCTCAACAAATGTTGGGAGCCAGAGCATGGGCTCATGAGCTGGCTCACTGTCAGTCTGAGCCACGAATCATGGCTCTTTGAGCCATTGGCTCTGGCTCACACCTAACCCTGAGCCGTGTGGCACACTAATTAGAACTAAAGGAATAAATAATGCGCTGAATTTATTATTTGTCATTTTTACTTACCGGATTTCCTTCGACGTCCAAATCGAATAGTTTGTGCATGGAATTTCTCGTTAACTTGAGGGCCTTTTAGTCTTACTGAACCCAAAATTAAACTGAATTTTCAGGCAAAGGGAAGACATCAAATTTTACACTGAACGGCGTAATTTATGAAACATCATTTTACTTTCATTCAGCACAAGGTGGATTACTTATTTATGTTCTTCATTTTTCTACTGCACCTACAATTATTAAACTTTAACCTTTTCTATTCATATAATTTGATGAAGAATTGGATGCCCTTATAGCAAAGATTTTTACATATTTGTTACTATTCTGCTTTGGTATGTAATTTTGCAAAATATTTAGAAAGTGCTATATCTAGTACAGTGCACGACGGTTATAAGAGCGGCCCTCCGTCGCCTGGAAATGCTGCTCTTATAATCGTTTGTTCTTACAACGCTTATAAGAGCAGGATGTTCTTATAAAAAGTATATGGCAAAAAAATTTTTTTTTTCAAAATTTATTTAAAAAAAAATCTATACTATAGTATAGATCTTAAATAAAGTTATCGACTGTAACTATCGTCGACAATTTCGTCAAAAATTGCAATTGTTTAATTCCTATTTAAAGTTTTGTAAAGATTTTACAAGAACGACATTTCAACTGAAATGATTTCAAGTGGTACTTTTAGAAATTGAAGTTTTGCTCTTATATAGGTTGTTCTTATAACGCGTTAATGTCCCATGCTAATGCATTAGAGCAAACCAAACCCGCAAAACTATGCTCTTATAACCCGAATGTTCTTATACAGGAAGGTCTTATAAACGTCGTGCACTGTATTAAATCTATTAATACATTTTATTTACAATTTGAAAGATTTGTATTCTCGACTTGTCTGGTTACTGTAAATATTCTACTGTCACGCACAAGATTTCACATTTAGACACAAAATGGCACCCATTTGAAGCTAAATTATAAAACTTCCAATAAAGCAATTTAGGTCTTTATTGGATGTTTGCTTAGCATGCGCTTATTCTGCTTAACTTCTACACAAACAATCTTATTTTTTCGTCAAAAAAATATTACAGAAGTGCAAAATACCTGAGTTTCTATACAATTTTAATAAAGTGCAGAAGAATTAACTTCTGTGCTACCGTTCAGATAAACTGAATATAATCATTTTCTAGAAATTTGCAATAAAGACAATCCATATTTTGGCCGGGGGAGCAATCGTACGACTACCACTACACGCAGTATGATAATTTCTGACAATGCAGTCACCTAGGTACATCTAGGGAGCGCGGACTTGGCGAAAAGTGCTGATGTTATTAAGTGATTTGACAAGAGACAATTCCAATCCATCAACTCTAATTGGCCAAAAAATATTTCACCAAGTCCTTTCTGTCTGTGTGCAGAACTATTTTTTACAATCTTGAAAAATTAATTTGTCAGTTTCAATATTTTCAAAAATTATAAAGGAATTTGTAAACATTACTTCTTTTCTGCTGATAACGCACAATTTAAGCAAAAATTAGTTATGAAATAGCTAAGAAAAAAAGGAAAAAATTCTAATCTTAGATTGAGCAACTATTAAAAAAATATAATACACAGTAGAATCTAAAGACTTTATTGTTCCAAACAACTGCTTCAGACGCCTATATATATATTTTTTTAATACATATAATAGTTTGTAATATATCGCAAATAGTGTTTGTTAAGCCTTACAAAATCACGCTATTTGAATTTCAAAAAACGAAAAATACGAAAAGTTATTATTTATTTATTACTTTTTCATCAATATTTAAAAGAATTTGTCATAAAGTATTTTAGCAAGTAAAACGCTATCTTTTATGAATAATTATCCTCCCTTTGCTTATGAGAGGTTGTCTTATCTGGCATACAGTCATCAACCTAACACTTTAGATAAAAACTAATGTTAAATATTATGTTGTATGCTTGATCTATGTTCTTGAGACGGACAAGCGGCATAGTATTGATAATAGTAATTATGTTAAATTTGTTAGTTTTGCTGCTTGCCGATCTTGTTAATTTTATCAACTTTATTATTTATATCTTATACATGCGATTAGTTCACAGATTTATCTATTTTGTCTCTCCTTTCATACATAGTGCAAACAAAAAGGAATTGAATTGAATAAGGAATAACCGAGTCAGTGATATGCAGAGGGCGGATATATACTTTCTAAAAAAACAGCGTTTTACTTACTTAAATACTTGCCAAAAAGCGACGAAATACTGATAAAAAAGTATAAAATAATTAACAATACTTTGTTATTTTAGGTAAGTATTTACAATTTTTTTAATTAATTCACTTAATTGAAGCCTAAAAGCCCGGTTGTATACTAATTTGGATCATAAAAATCCAACTGTCTGATTTATTGTTTAAGGAATGTTTAATTTAAACACTATCGCAACTCCAATACATAAGTCAGATGATTTTTATATAATTTAAGGGAAATCTTCATTAAATTTTTTCTGAAAAAAAAAGTTGGTTTCTCCAGAAAGTATACCATTATTTGGCGCTCGTGTTAACCGACGTAAAAGCATGTCTTTATTATAACTGGAACCGCGAAAAAGCATTTGTTGCAACTGAAGGTTCGGCTTAAATCTTTGGGTCCCAACTGCACACTTTAGTCCAATTTATTTCGGTCCCTCGGAATTCGCCTTGCCGAAAATTTAATGGACGCATAATTTAATTTTAAATATACTTCTTTGAACAAAATTGTGAACTTTTACGCTCTGCAATTTATCATTTTGACTCATCGGCAAATTTAGAGCGAATGTGAGGAAAATTATCCTCAAAAAACGATTAATACACCAAATTACTTGACAAAGTACTTTTTAATTACTTAACATTCAAAATTACTTTCGAATGTACTTCCTAATGCCTAAAAACCAAAAATACTTAAAATACTTTTTTATAAGGGCATTCCATTCATCCTCAAATTACATGAATCGGAAAGATACGAAGTTACAGAGGTGCAGGTGCAATACCCAAAAAGAAATAGATAAGTAAGTATCCGCCCTCTGATGATATGTAGGCCATGAGTTGGACAAGACTTCTCCAGCATACGGTGTTCGTCTAATCATAAAAAATCACTAGATAAGTACGCTATATCTTTATAAGTTTAAAATAATATTTAAAAATAAGTTTAAAAAAATTTTTTTTTCCTGGATTTTTAAATTTCGTCATGACTCTTATTTAAAGCCGTTTGAGACAGTTTTTCAAAAAGACTAAAAAAAAATTTTTTTTTTTTCTAGTGAAGTCTTTTAGGTTGTTAATTTGTATAATTGTTATGTTTAACATAATCATTTATAACATGGGAAACGTAGCATTACCACTTTATACCTCAATATTTTCAATCTTAAGTATACATTGCAATATGAGCAACCATAGGCAGTTTCGGAATTGTTAGCAAATTTTGATTTTCAATAAATCATAACTTTTGACCCTGTCTTAATGTTGACATCACATTTTGCACGTGATTCCCTACTTTTCAACCTTATGTTGTACAGTGGGAATAGCCGGGGAGTGGACAATGACACCCAAGTTCACACACCCCACCCAGGAACCATAGACGGGCACAAGTATTTTGCGCGTAGGTTAGGAACTGAATGATTTAATTTGAATAATAATGGATAGAATATTAAAATCATAAAATCATGAAGGACATCCAAATATGCGATCGCAATATGACTGATTATTACACAAGTATTAATCAGGATGAGTATATTTGGATCTGACTAACTACGACTTTGTAAAAGTAATTTTTGGACTATTTATTAGAAGCTTGAAATTCTGCCGGTTGACTTCTCCATTTAAATGAACTTAAGCATTCGTCACCGAAAATAATGCAGCGCGTTCATTCCGGGTTTTTATGGCACATAAACACGTGCCCATTCGCGAAAATCTGATCGCCGATTTGCATCGTTGTCATTCAACATGTGCAGTATTTGCATTTTGTAGAGGTGAAAATTGTTCTGCTTTAGAATTTTCACTACTGACATTTGGCTAATTCCGGAATCCAGACCGAGCTTCCTAGTTGTCGTGTGTGGATCGAGTAAAGTAGCAGCTATGACAGCTGCTGCCATTTCTTCTCCAGTTGCAGGTTTCTGGAGATTTTTTGGTTTCAAGTCCAACAGTGTGAACGACGATTCAAACTTGTCAATAATATTTTTTATGGTACCCTTACTTCGAATTTGATGGTTAATTGTAGATGGATGGGCAACTTTCCATCACTTGTTGGTAAGTATCCTCAGGGTAGCGGTAACTAATTTTTATAACTATTAGTCGCAGATACGGTGGTAGACCCATTCCAGTAATGAGAAAAAACAATTAAGCGTAAAACTATTATTAGTTAGCAAAAACAATGAATTAGCAAAATTAATTCCTTCAAAAACAAAACCCAAATTTTGACACCTTTTGCATTTGCCCCCCCCCCCCCACCTACTTTTAACGCTCTAAAACAAGATTATAAGTTATCAATCTACTAGTGTAAAATCTGAACCTCATTAATGTTGTTCCCATATATGCTGTTCAGTTCGGATGGGGTGTGTGAACTTGGGTGTCATTGTCCACTCCCCAGCTGTTCCCACTGTATTATTAATGTTAAAATATAAAACAGACTTCTTCCAGTAACACATCACTGGCCAAAAGTAATTTCCCTGTTTTAGTATTCTTTCAATGGTGCCTAATAAAATTCAGCAAATCACTAAAGAAAAGATGTAAAAATTCGATTTTCACTCTAAATTTAGAAAGTATTTTGAGCTAATCAATTTTAAGTCCACACAGTGCAACAACGCTAGCATTTAAATGGGTGTGAATTCCCTATTATAGGAATTGAATGATGTCACACCCACAAAATCGTCACTTTGGGTACTCTCAAATGCCAAAACTGACACATTCACCCTGGATGATAGAAAATAATTTATTTTTAGCACCTCAAATTATTATTTTTAAATCAAAGTTCAGTTTATAACTACGTAATCCTCAATTAAACATCGGTGGTATCTGATGACTGAGGTAAATTAACTATTTATGACTGAGTTTCAAAGTTAAAACTACAGTGATTTGTTCTTATACATTACACCTATTTAGGTTGACTTTGTAATCTGTTATTGACATCTAATAAATTTGTCCATCAAACTTTTGTTGTCGGAAATATGGATATAACATCACTCACTTCTTTCCTTTTGTCGTCAAAGCGTAATGTTGACTACGCACTAAACGTAAGTACAGATCGGCTAATATCGTTTGAGTGTGAGAGTGTTGGATTCAATCAAAAACAGGCTCAATTTTTAACTCGAGTCTTATAAATATGATTCGGTTGTGTGTATGAGTTTGGCGGAGAACTAAAGTTGTGCGCGGCAGAGATAATAGAGGTAAAGTACGGTTGGGGTATTCATTTGGGGGGTGTTGAAAAATTTCTAAGTTTTTTACAAAAAATTTATTTTCTGGATTTTTGCATTTCTCCACGAATCATGACATTTGAAGACTTTTGGGACAAAAATTTGTACTTTATTAAATTCTGCAAAGCCTTTAACGTTGAATTCGACTGTACAGTGTACAAGAAAAAAGAATTAAGTTATATACAATTTTTTCTCCCAGCTCCAAATTTCCTAAAAAAATATTTTTATATTTTCCGTTTTCACATAAGGTAAAAACCTCTACCTTCCTACAACCTCTTCAAAAATTGCTCCAAATCGTTAGAGGATAAACTTTTCTCAAAAGGTTTGGTTCAGTGTTTAATTTCATAATAAAACGAAAAACTCTAATGGGTTATCTTTAAATAAGACAATTAGGAAACAGTAGGAAAGATTTGTTCAAATTTTCAGAGTTTCATCTTTACATCAACAAATTATTCCCTAATTTCCAATTGTTATTTCTAATAAATTGAATTGACTGCTCAGTTCAGTAAATGTGAATGTGAATCTTAGTGCTAATCCACATTGTTAGATCAAAGGAGGAACTCACAATTAATTACACATTTAAATATTATTTTATTTTATTTTTACTTAAAAATGTATTCTAAAGGAGTCACTTCAATTGCAAATTCAAATGCAAATTCAAATGCAAATTCAAATGTAAATTCAAATGTAAATTCAAATGCAAATTCAAATGCACATTCAAATGCAAATTCAAATGCAAATTCAAATGCAAATCCAAATGCACCTGTTTTATCCGGTGCTATTATTTAATCCCGAAAGAATCCCATTTGAACCATTTGGACTTTCGGCACATTTAACAAATAGCCAACACTGGAACGGTTGATAGGACCAAAATCCTATCTCTTGGTCACACGGTAGGCTCAGAACAGTGATAGGACAGAAATCCTTCGCCTGGTCGGGAGTGGTACCTTTGAGGCCTGGTCCATGCCGTGTTAAATCCGTATTCTAATTTTGTAAAAAAAACAAAAACTTCAATCACAATTGAACATTTGTAAACTATACTGCTCTCGAAAAGAATTGAATCCTCGCTATCCTCGATGTCCCCCAATTAACCAAGAAGTTTCGGTTACACGTTTTTTGAGAGAAAATGGATGTGGAAGATAGTTCGTCTACTTTGTCAATTTTGCTCTATTCAGGCTTTCCCAGATACTTAGAACCCCATACCGATTTTTAGTTTATCGATTCAAATACATTTTAGACTCCATTTTTTTAATTTTAACTCGTTTGCTCTATCTATTTTACTATTTTTTTTAAGAAAACATCAGGTGACATCCACGCTGTACTTGGAAATGAAGCTGTAGATCTTGACTCTGCAGTCTCTTCTGTTGTCACAGCCTACTATATTGCCCATTCTACTTACAAAGAGGAAAAGGTAAACTGAAGTCTAATTAAATATAACTTTCATGTTTTAGTACTAACTGTCTTGTAATGCACTTATGATATACACAATATAAAGTGTTATTTGATTTTGTATTGCTAATAGACAGTAGCAGAGATGATGAACCATAGAAGGTTCAATCCGTAGTATTAGATGCATAGCTGACGAGATATTATGTGATTGTCTAGCGTTCGATTTTCAATTCTATTGTGTTTGGTTAGATATGTGCACCACGGTCGATTAGTTAATCGTCGGTTGAAATACCAAGTAGTCCCAATTTCAAACTTAATTATTTCGATAACCACTCGAAAAAAACAGCTTGATAGAGATTACAACCGTCAAGTATACCTCCTCCAATTAATCAGTTAATTATCAGCTAAATTTAATTCCCCAATTTTCTCCAATTGAAGGAATTAAAATTTTTGATTAAATTTTTCAGTTTGTCTGTACAGTATTTTACAAATTTGAGGTAGATTTTATTCCGTGATTGACGAAGTTGCTAATATGAGTATTTATAACACTTTTATTTCAGGAGAATAAATCCGAAGAGAAACAGTCCTTTGTTATTTCGGTCATCAATTGTACTCGTCAGGATCTACCATTGAGAACCGAAGTGGTCTTTTTTCTTAAGGATAACGGAATTCGTGTTGAAGACCTCATTTGCCGGTAAGTTTCATCATAATGGGTATTCACTATTCACTAATTGATACACTGGACTATATTGATTAGAGATGAAATAGATTTGAACCGTATTCATGTGAGTGGACGGCTGCGACTGACACTTGTTGACCACAATGTCTTAGCTCCTGTGGACCTCTATTTGACACCTAGTATCTGCCGAGTCATTGATCACCACAAACGCGAAAAGTCTGTGGACAGAAGAGACACAATTGAGTTAGTGGGTTCCTGCTGTACCCTCGTCGCTCAGATAGTACTAAACCTAATTCAGAATGACCACGTAGTCACCCGCTTGCTCTACGGTAAATTAAAATTTATCAAACAAAAAACAATCCTGAGCAATTTTTTTTCTTTTTTTTATCAAACATCATGTTATTTGTGTGAAATCTCGTGATTTTTCCCCTATAAATTCATCTCCATGGAATTCAGACTTTTTAGTTGAACATAAAAGTCACTATTGCTTTATGCTACTGATACTGCGTTCATTTATTTTCCCGTTAGTAAGTGTAGAGTCAAAATATTGAAGGAGTCTGGCAAAAACAAAATTATAAATTAACAATACTAAATCCAGTCTGTGAAATTAGGAACGATCATCTTGGACACATATAATTTCTCGGATGCAGCACAGCGAACTACTGCAAAAGATCTAGCAATTGCTGAGAAGTTGGAAGAAATTTTATACGGTATACCAGGAGCAGGAAATCGTGACAAACTTTTCAATGCTCTGATCCATGCCAGGGCGGATGTTTCATCACTTATACCTCCAGACCTCTTGCGTAAGGATGCAAAAGTTTTACGAACACCTGATATCTCCATTGTGCTTCCGGCAGTCCCACTTTTGGTAGAGGTAGGCACTTTTCAGTCTTTTTCAATTTTTTTTTCTATTCTAATTTTCACTGTGTTCTTGTTTTTTTCTTCTTTGATGCAGGAGTTCCTGAAATTACCCAAGGTACTGGAGGCGTTGAAATCTTGTTTACGTACGACGTTTTCCAATGTCATTGTGGTAATCTGTTTTTCTGTTAACGAAACGTCAGGAGAGTTGACCAAGGGTATCATTGTGTTCTCAGACTCAATACGAATAGCGAAACAAGTAAGCACACTTACTTTTAAAATTAGCATATTGGTCTATATTGCATGCTTTAAAGAATTTTAGTTTAGATTTTTAATGCCATAGGCAACAGATCAAAAACTTCAGTTTTATTCCATTTGCTTTTCGTTAAATTCGATACGATAATGATTTGAAAATGAGAAATTTTTTAAGGTTGAATATGAAAAATACTGCAGAAAATTGGATTGGTCAATCTATTTTGTCAACAGATATCCAGTTGGCAAATTTTAGAATATTAATGACTTCAATCACCTTAACATCCAAATGAAAGTTGAAGATTTGCCTAATTTTTTGATTCGTCAAAAATTTCATTCGTCCCCATGGTTCATGCCCTTGCAGAAATCACATTTGCAAACGCCAAAAAAGAAAAACTTTTTGAGTCAACTAAAAAATTAGATTTATTCCCACTGTTTTTTTTTCTTCAAAATTTAACTGAATACTATTTTCGCATTTGCTATTAAAATAATAAACGTATCAGAACAATCAATTCTATTGGCGGAGGAAATGATGCTAGTTGTTGTTGAGCTAACTGTGGGTTGATGTAATTCCAGGTGCATAAAAAATATTTCAGTTTGATGTGAAAAGTTAACTTATTTAAAAATTCATAAAGCAATATCTGTGTAAATTTTTAATTTACTAATTCAGAAAAATAGGAAATATTAAAATAATTAAACTTGATTTTTTTAGCTTACTTTATTTTTGTTTCATTATAATTACTTTAACTTTGTTTCACCTTTACTTTTTACTCATCTTTACTATTACTTTAACTTGTAAACCACAATTTTGTAAAATTTAATCACACACTATTTTGAAAATAGCTCCACCGTGTCTTGATTGCATTTGCGTAGCTCTATTTACTACTCCGTCTAATCGGCCGCCGTGATTTAGTTGCATCGACATAAATGTTGAATCGACCAACTGGCCTGGCCTATGCAGTTCCTGATTCCAGTAAACGAAAGTTTAATTTATTGTAATGTTTGTTCAAAGTTTTTATTAAATTTTTTTATTAGAAAAAGTCGACCGATTCGTTAGCCGATGGGTCAGTACATAGGCCGATTCGTATTTTAGCCGAATAGGGGAAACACTACTACTCACCATAAACTTTCTACAGGTTTCTCTAATTCTTGTGTATCAATTCTACAGATTAGCAATCCGCTGGAGAAGAGTGAGCTTGACTTGCGGCTTGTTCGGAGTTCCACTGATAACCAATCAGTTCTATTCGTTTATCACCAGGGGAATATCGGGCTGTCACGGAAATTTATTTTGCCATTTCTAGCGACTTACTTTGAAGGGAAGGCCAACCGTATGTGAAACATTAGTTAGATTTTATGTCAACCATTTTTGACAAATGATACTTGAGGGATTCAATTACTTATACATATTAGAGATTCGCTAAAGATGAGTGAAACTAACAGAATGATTGCAACGGGTCGGACAGCGCTATATATTAATTTGTTTTTTGTTTTGAAGTTTTTGAAAATCTCAATTAATCTTCTGTATCACCAATGAGATGTTATTTTTTGTTTAAAGCATTTTTAAGCCTCAATTGAATTTCTGAAAAAACCAGAATGTAGACTAAAGTCTTGAGATAACTAAGGAATGATTTTTGTTATTGACGAATCACATATCTTGTTCGCAGTTACTTAATGATGAATTAACGTGTGAGTAAATCTTGTTTTACAATTTACTGAAAAAAATTCCACCAACAGCGGAATGCTCAATCGTTTACTGATTTTAAATAATATTTCATACGGCGGCGGTATTAAATAGTTCAAAACATGTTTACAGGTACACCCTGACTTCTAAAAAAATTTTTTTAAAAGTTTTATGTTGCCAAAAATATGAAATCTAACAAAAATTTTATACTAATACAACGGAAATGTTTAGCCACTTTCTAATTCATATATTTCAGAAATGGATCCTACTAGTTGGACTGGAGACAGCAGTCCTGTTACAGCGTTTCCTTCCATCTCCTACACCTCTGTCCATCATCTTGGAGTTGGGGATCCAGTAAGCGAGTGCGGGAGCACCACTAATTCAGCTTACAACTCCTGTCCATACACGCCTCAAAACTCATCTATAGAACCACCTGATGGTCCTTCGATACATACTCACTTTCTTCCATCCTTCAACTCCCGAGAAATGCTAGAAAGAATTGAGCTGAAAAGAGGGAAGCTCCGAGGATATGACAGGACAGACGACGAACTTAGGCCTTCATATCCGTTTACTCCTAAAAACAGTTACGTAGAAAGCAGTTTCGAAGCACTATACCAAGCGAATCAGATTGTAAGCTATCCTACTTAGGAAAAGTGATATAACCTAATTTTCTTATTGGATTATAGGATCGTGTCCAGAGTGGAAGGATCATAGACTCTGATTTAGTAGTACGAAAACTTCTCCAGAATCCTCGAAATGACTCTCCAATCAGCTCATCCAACTCCTCAAAAAGTCAAAGTGTAATTAAATTAA
>NIPM01002095.1:0-11726 GCA_002738285.1 Holacanthella duospinosa | reverse complement strand
AGATGGAGAAGTGTAATAGATGCAGAAGGTTCGTATCTATAAACATACTAAATTTTAACTTTAATCTTTTATAGTAAATTTTTTATTTAATTTTTTTCGAGTGTCTCTTTGCTCGAAACGGCCTAATAAAATATAGATTGTCCACTAAATAGGCGCACAAATTATCATAAGCATTTCCACTACTTTTTAATATAAAAGACTGGTTTAATTTAACTTCAATAAATAAAAAAATATTTACAATAATACTATATAATTTGGTTTTTCTAATAAACATTTTATCCATGCTACTGGGCAAAGATGAGTTGCATCCAAAAGAGGCAATTTCCTTTTTTGAAAATCAAGCAAATTTTACTAATACAATTACTATANATCAAGCAAATTTTACTAATACAATTACTATAGATGGTTTTGTAGTTCAAGATATAAAGAAAAGCGCAATATATGATGCTATTAAAGTATATAAACATTCTTTTAAACTGGGTTACAATAATATTACTATTAGTCTGATCTTAAAATAACCTATTTAAGATTATGGCAGCATTATGAGCTGCTTTACGAAAAGTGCAAACAACATCATTTGATAAACGAATAAAACCAACATTTTCATATCTAAAATAAAATTTAATAAATCTGGTATAAATACAAGTGCATCATGAAAATTTTCAAGTACGCAAAAGAGTATAAAAGCATATCAAAATTTTTATGTCATTTTGCTTGCAAAAAATGGTCGAGAAAAAGATACAAAATCGATAATGAAATTATGCCAATGCTAATGGCGATCAATTTTTAATACGACGATATTGTGATAATAAAGATATCGAATATTATATGATATTACCATCATATTTACTGTTTTACAAAATATTGTAACTTGAAAGTCAATTTGGAAATATTCCAGAGCCTTTTATAAAAGGACATTATCTGGTCAGAGGAATAATTAATGGACATAGTATTTATAAGAGATTAACTATAAGTATGATAATAGTTACTTTTTGAACTTTTGGCATCTTTCCATCTATATTTATTTCTAAAATAGTGTGCATCATTTTTTAGCTAATCAAATCCAATTTGCTACAAAATTGGAAAGTTCACCAAATTTTACGCAAATAAAGAAGAACGCGATGCTTTGGTTTATTTGTGAAAGAAAGTATTATAAACATATGAATACCGTAAAATGTTGAATTGATTCAAGTAAATTTTGAGTAGAACTTAAAGAAATGAAAGGGGAATTTGGCCAACTTGATGCCTTAGATAAATAATTGTATAACTTGAATAAAACATCAGTAAAAAATCTGTAAATTATATGTTTTAATATTCATTAATCAATTAAATAATAAATAAAATTCCACAATTTTTCGTTTATCTTTGATCGAGATATTTTATTTCCATTTTTGTGCGGATATTTGTGGACCATCTATATAGAGTAATTAGGTTATAGATAAGAATTTTTGAATTTACGATGCTAGCTTTGTTTCCTATCTAATTTTCTCATCTGAGATTCTGGTAGGGTTTTATAAATAAAAATTTAATTAAATTAGCTTCCATATAAAATTTTATATCAATGCCTCTTTATATCGCAGGTAAACCTGACAAATGCGCAGGGGTTCTTGGTTTTTTGATCCTCTTGTGGGAGAGGATGACGCCTATACATGCTATCAAAATAACCACAAAAATATCAAATTTTTTAGCTTAAAGGTAAAATTCTGAAATTTTACCTATATTGGCCTATTTTAGATCAAAAATCGAGTGTAATATGGATTCTTTGGACAGATTTGCTAATTAAAAAATTCTGGAGTATTAAATGATTATTCAATACCTAAATATGTAATAGAATTTCCATGTGCGGCGAGGAGCTTAAAGTGGCACTGTTTTTGATTTAAAAATTACAATTTCTTACTTTCGGAATTTTTCGGGACAATACATAGCAATTTATTTTTGGAAGAGACATTTTTTCTGGAATTAAAACAGACCCTAAATAAAGTTTCAACAAGTTTGTTGGTAAAATAAATTAAATAAACATTTTTTGCTTTAAATTAGCGTTTATTAGATTACAGTTACTAAAATGAACGCAAGATATTTACCGTATGATAACCAAAACATTAATACTGAAGAATCACCAACAATACTCGAAAAATTAGTTAAGAATATATTAAAATTAGTCAACAAAACACCAAAAACGAAAGATATGCAGTTTTATCGATAGTTACAGGCGAAATATCGAAAAAAGATCTGAGAAAAAGTGGTTTTACTTTCTCGAACACTATGTACAAGACTGCAAGAAGGGAAAGAGGAGATGATGAAATAGAAAATAGGGGGATTTATCAACCAGAATTTAAAAAACAAAAAGGTGAAGATATAAAAGAGTTAATTAATGAATATTTGAACAAATATTCTGAGATAACATGTAAACTACATAGAAATCGGCCTGTATTAAATCTCCAACAATCTAAACTATATATTTATAAGAAAATAATGACTAAAAAACCAGAAATTAGCTTAAGCTTGTCAACATAATACAATTTATGCCCAAAATACTTCAAATAGTTGAAAAAGAAGACGGATATGTGTGACATTTGTGTTAATGGTAAGAAACTTGAAAGGAGACTGGGTGAAAATTCTCAGGACGAACGAGTAAAGTTCTACAAAGCCCATTCTGAGTTAAACAAAGATCAAAAAGGCTACTTTAGAGAAATACTAGAGAACTTGGAGCATGATGAGTGCATGGTAATCATGTATTTCAAACAGAACTTCAAGATCGGTGGGGGACCTGTGGAAATATCCCAAACATACTACAACAAATCTTCTGTATCTTGTCTCGGCTTCTGTGTCATATATAAAGTGACGGAAGAAATAAAGAGGAGCTACTATAACTACCTCTCAGAAGTTATTAGTCATGATTCCCAATATGTCAAGAGCTGCCTCAGGAAACTGGAGGAGGCAAAGCTGAGAAGTTTCTCTAATATACATTTCTGGTCAGATAATGCAGGCCATTTTAGATCCGAGGAATTAAGGAGTTATATACTCTTGGAGCTACCTACTAATAATTACTTCACCTCCCAGAATTTCTTTGCTGAATATCACGGGAAGTCGATATAGACGGGCACTTCGGACTTCTGCAGAAAGTCTTCGACGAATTCGAAAGAAAGAAAGACGTGGATTCAATATACCTTATGTCTTACTGCTTCTGTGAGTTTTTCTTAGAGGCCGACGCCGATGCCTACTTTGAGATCTACGAGGACCCTGATACAAAGGCTCCGCATAAAGGATGCTAAGCAATATATGTCCCTCTACGCCGACTCAGGTACCATTTATGGAAATTAGGTATCTACATTCCAGAGGTCAAACCATCGTAGGCTGGGGCATAAGGTAGTCCGCTCCAGAGAGAGGAAGGAAAACAAGTACGCCCCTAAACTGAAACCAGATAATGGCTTGGCGGTTTCCTCCTCTCAATTAAAGATCATGGGTAAAAGGATGGTGCTCAAAACCTAAATGTGGGAAGATGGGTAATCCAAGGAGTATAGCGTTGACTGGGGGCTGCTATACTTCTCTTCGTAATGTGATTACCTTTTCAACCTCGGTTGGTACCGCTCTCCGTGATCTAATCAAAAAAAACTGTTAGGTGGGGTGTGGAAACTTCAAAGCTTTATTTTCCGAGAAAAGTCTGAGAAATTTGTTGAAAAATCTTGGAAAATTTTGAGAATTCGTAAATCCGCTAGTGGACGCGTCGTTTGAGATTGACCAAGAAAAAAAGTACCGTCGAGACACCATTTCCCTTGCAAAAATATAGTCAGGAGAGTACGTTTCAGAGGAATTTATGAAGCCGAGTTGAGATTTTTGGTTGAAATTTTTTGAGAATATTGGATTTCTCCCAGGGGTATTATGCCTTAATTACTCTTTAAAGCTATTATTTAAAACATGAATTTTATAAATCTTTTTATATAAATTAAAATGATTCTTTTATTTACTTTTAAATTTCTTATGTTAATTTTTTAATAATTTTGAAAGATTTGATCAAAAAATAGCCCTAAATGAAATTGATCAACCTTGAGTTTATCAATAACCCAAATTTTATTAAATTATGGCGAAAAGTTGAAATTCTGTAACAAAAAACAGGAATAGTATTTAAATCTAAAAATTCAATCGAAAAATTTTGAATTTAGTATGTTTTTATTTCATTTTATCTGCTTTTATTTTTTAGTATTGATTTTATGATAATTAAAACGAAATATTAAGTTATTTTCAATTTTTAATTCAATTACAGCCGTAATTTGATCCAAAACTAGGTAATTCTTTGTTTAGTACCTTAAATAGGAGATTAATGATCAAAATATCAGTCTTAATTCAACCAATTTTAAATTAATTTTGCATTGCATTATTTTCATCTCAAATGGGGTTATACACCATGTCACACGGAAATTCCGACACCGTATTTTTTGTAAACCAAAGCGTCATTTTGACTTATAAATAAATATGAATAAAAAATTAGATATATTTAAACTGTGTTATTTTTAATATTTATTTATTTATCACTATTTTTTATTAAAAAGATTAAAATTCAAAAGGGAAATTTATTGATACAGCATGGAAATTCGGACATTTAAAAAGAAATAACTACCATACTTCCCACGAGCTTGTAATACTTCTTTTCCACATTTAGGCATTGATTTAATTAAACTTTTTATAAAATTGTCGGGAAAGTTATTCCATAATCTTAGTAGTTCTATTTTTAACTCATCTGGATTATTGAAGATTTCCCCCCTAAGCTCTCTCTTCATATAGGCCCAGATGTGTTCAATTGCATTCAAATCGGGTCTTTGGCTTGGCCAAATCAAATTTTCGACTTCTTTCCCCAAGATATTTCCTAATGAGCTTAGAAGTATGCTTGGTGTCATTATCGTGTTGAAATATGAAGTCATTTAGTCCACTTTCTTTGTTGATTGCATTAAATTGTACTTTATTATATCCAAATAACTATATCTATCCATCTTACCATCTATAAATACCAAGTTTCCAACTCCTTTGTAAGAAAAACATCCCCAAACCATCACACTACCTTTACCAAAGTTTAGTGGCTTTTTTACATACTTTTATCAAGACTTTTAGATGGAGGTCGCCATACATATGAACAGCCATCTAAAGTTTAAAGATTAAATTTACATTTATCTGAAAATATAACACTTTCACATTAATTATCAGGTTGAAATATCCACTTTACACATAAATCTCTCCTTTTCCTTATATTTTTTCCGACATTAAAGATTTTCTGTCAGGGAAGTAAGCATAATGTTAAGACTATTTAAACATATTCTAAACGTATCATCTGAAATAATTTTATCCCTATTTTCTTTAAAAATTTTGTTCATTTTTGGGGCACTAGCTTTTGGGTTTTCTTCATGAATGGTTTTTATAGCTCTTATATCGTCATTATCAACTATGTATTTACCTCCAGAGCCTTTCTTTCTCTAAATTGAGCCCGTTCCTTTGAACCTTTTGAGGTAATCGCTTATTGTGGAGTTTGATATACAGGTCAACCTTTCGATCTCTCTATAAGAATACCCTTCTTTCATAAGTACTAAAATCTGTCCAAACACAAAATCATCAATATTTTTCATTGCTTTTCTAAAATTTTATTCCTTAAAGCTATTATTTTCTGAGTTTTGTGTGAATAACAAAAATGTCCGAATTTCCCTACTGGGTCAATAAATTTCCCTTTTGATTTTTTATATTTTTTAATAAAAAATAGTGATAAATAAATACTAAAAATAATACAGTTTAAATATATTAATTTTTTATTCACATTTATTTATAAGCCAAATTGACGCTTCGGTTTACAAAAAATAGAGTGTCCGAATTTCCGTGCGACATAATATATGCGGATCTGAAATAAGAAAATTTATAAATGTTAATAAAAGCAAAACAAAATAAAATTTTTTAATTTAATCAATAAATGTATAAAAAGTATAGAGTTTAGTTATCAAAAAGTATTACATAATCCTACTCTTTGTGCTTTCCTAGTTTTTTTAGGAAATTCTTCCATTGCCTTTTGGAACCTAGAAAGTTCAAGCTTTTTTAAGATATATTTAATTCTATTGATCAACTGTCTTTCTGATTTAAACTCTATACCATCTCCATATACATTTCTTTTAAGATAAGATTAAAATTTTTCGATTAATCGGATTTGCAGACAATTCGGAGGATTCATTAGTTTAGACAGATAGTTGATATTCATAGAAGCGAGTTTTTTTTGTGTTTCAGCTGTATGGCAGCTCGCAGAATCCGGCCAAAAAAGTATTTGGTCATACTTATGCCTTTCCTCAATATACTTGCCTAATTTTGGAATGCATTTGGTTGTGTAGATCTCGGTGTTGACCGACCGTATCCCTTTAAAGAAAACCGGATCCGATATACCATTTTGGGAAATGACGATCCACATCTTTACTTTTATTTGGAACTTGAATTTTTCAATAAACTCAGAATTATTTGTTAATTTCAAACCGTTTTGTTCATAGTAATATTTTCTGCACCATTTTATATCCCCTGTACTAAAATAACACTTGTCATCAAGTATTAGAATTGGTTCTTGTTTTGGCTTGAGAAATTCTGAAACGAATTTTTTATCCGAGTATTTTGCACTTTCCTTTGTTTTGCAAATACTTTTGGTACAATTTTTCTTGCTTTAGATATAATTCCTAACTCTTTCAAATACTTTTTTACCTTTTTACCATCACATCCCGCCTTTCTCCCTAAGTATCTAAAGCTTCTAAATTGTGGTTTGTTACCTTTTTAACAAAAAAATCCAATATTTCGGTCTTTCTCATTACTGTCTGTACACTTGGTTTGTGGACTAAATCCGATCCAAAATCACTATTATAACCTTTTATATATCTATAGATTGTTGATTTTTTGTATCCCAGATTCTTTAATTGATTTACAGCTTTCGATACTTTTAGACCTCGATTTTCTTTTAAGAACTTACAAATGGAAATTCTATTGGCCAAGGTGCAATTTTGTTTTGTATTCATTTGAATAAATATAAAATTTTAACCTTTATTTAAAATAAATCTTAACACGTTATAAAATAGCTCAAAATGTACCAAACATAACATGTTATTTGGACCAAACTTTTTGAAAGAAACCAATCATTTTGGTTGAAGAATTCAGTATAATTCTCAAATGAAGTTTATCATTTTGGTTGAAAAATTCTAATAATTACAAAAAAGCCTGCTTTTGTTGATAAATAAGTATAATTTATACTTATTTATCAACAAAATAATACATATATTTTTTATTTCAACCAAACTATTAAGTTTTCTTCAAAAATTTTCTTCCATTTTTTCCTTTTATTACGGATTTCCAAAAACATTCCCAGTTCGGAACCTCATATATGGCTCTTTATTTTCGTTCAGAGTAGTCCCCATTTTATTAAATAATTGGTTGATTAAGAATGAGAATAATCTAGATTCATTAAAAATTTGGTTGAGTTAAGCAAAGAATCAAAAAGGGACTACTCTGAACGAAAATAAAGTGCCATATTAGTGTAAATTTAACTTCCGGTTTTAAAAACTGTTCTAAACAAAAATAAACTCCCACAAAACTTTTCAAACTTTTTTTTTACCGATGTTTGCGCAAAAATTGTTCATCATACGGGACGATCGGATACAAACAAAAAAATCCCAAAAGGCTATATATGACGTTTAAAGAGCATAATCATTTAAATATAATATTATATACTCTGTATCCTTTTATTTGATTAACGTCATATATATTTCAAATAAGGACGATGATATGATCGAAATAAAAATTACAGGCGATAGACTGTCATGTTTTTTGTAATAAAGTAGTTGAAATTGTATGTTTTATCTTTTGTAACACGCATTTTTCTCAAAAAAAATCACTAGATTATTTTTAGAAAACCTGTACCATTTTTGGTATTAAAACTTTTTATACCAAGTTTGAATAAAAAGAGTTATTTTTAAGTCTAAAGTCGATAGCCTTGTTATTTATGACATTGTATGTAATAATTTGCATTCAACTTCCGATCCTTAAATGCTAAATTTAATCAAGGTTTATAAAGGTGGTTAAGAAATATAAAAGGGCAATTTATTATTGTAAGTCAATTGAGGATTAATTTGTTTATCAAAACGAAAAATTACAAATAAGTCATGGGTTATTCTACACAAGAATATTATAAATTGGATTAGAAAAATCTTAATTTGATTTAAATGAGCGACAAGACTGAATACTTTAAAAGTCCTTTTATAAAGAATAGCGTTTATCCATGGATATTGTCTTTAGGAGTTATAACATTCTTTGCTCTTTTGGCCTTATACTTCAGTTATAAAAAAGACAAAATAGATACGAACAAGGCAGATCCAGACGATTTCTTCTTTTCAGCAAGAGAATCACAGCCATTATGGAAGATAACTTGGAGTATATTTGCAAGTTGTATGGGGTTATGGGTCCTATATGCCATCCCTAGCTCCGTGGTATATTTCGGTATTGTTGGTGTGATTTCTTATTCCATATCTGCAGGATTCCCTATTGTGTTGTTAGCGATGAATGGCAATTTATTGAGAAGGAAATTCAAAGGTGTGACTAACTTCACTGATTACATTTCTCTTCGTTATGGCTTGATTCCGAAGATCGTTATCTCGCTTTTGATGATCTTCAATATGGCCGCTGGTCTTGCTTCAGAATATAACATGATGGCTAAATTCTTTAAAAGCATTTTATGTCTCCCGGAAATATTTTTTGTGATATTGATTGGAATCGTTACGATGGCTTATACAGCATTTGGTGGATTGACAGTGTCTATATTGACGGATCAAATACAAGGTATATTCAGTCTCGCTTTGATAGTAGTATTTATTATATTTAGTTGGATAAATATTGACAGTTCATCGATTAAAGACTATTCTGGCGAGCTTGAAAACGAGAAATTCGCTTCTTTATTCTATTTTCCTTTATCTATGTTTTGTGCCACCATTTTTAACGAAGCATTATGGCAAAGGGTTTGGGCTTCTACCGATTCCAAATCTTTGACAAAAGCATCTATAATATCATCCATTCTTGTAGGCCTTGTCATATTGCTATCTGGAATTGGTGGAATTTTGGCTTACTGCATAAACTCAGAAGACATAGATAAACGAAGTAGCACATTACTTTTTGAATTGGTGCTTACAGAAAAGGACGGTGTATCTTACACAATCGGAGTGATAATATCTATTTTAGCTATTACTATGAATATATCGGCCGTCGATAGTTTACAAAATGGCTTTATCAGTGCTCTTTATTCCTTCTTGCTAAAAGACCAACCATTATTGTATAGTAGATTAGCCGTTATTGCAATTAACATACCTGCTATATATGTCGGGCTTTTGGGGCATGGACTCCTCGACATCTACTGTGTTTCTAATTTAGTGGCAACATCTTTTACATTTCCTATACTGGCTGGACTATTTGATCTCTCAAATGATCACATTTCTGGATTGGGGGCTACAATTGGCGGAATTGGTTCATTGTTGTCATTGGGATTTTATATAGTGTTCAGATATACAACTGATACAGATCCTGGCATAGACTTCACTACCCGATTTTATACAGCTGCCTCATTTGCGATAGCTCTGGGTGCTTCATTTATATTCTTAGGTTTGTGGATATTGATCGAAAAGCTCTATTTGAAACAAAATTCTCAAGAGTTGAGAGTTTATGGATTCAACACTTGCAAAGATTATATTTCAAGTAGACTTGCTCATAAAGAAATCTTGGATACATCTATTCATACTGATGAAAAGGATTCTTCTTAATTTAAACCAATTCATTTTCCATTTTCATGTTTTGATTTCTTAATAAGCCAATCTCAAGTGAAAATTCAGATTTTAAACTTATGTCATTTCAAAGCATCGAAGAACGTCAAGAATATGTTATCAAAATGAGACTTAAATATAGCAAAGGTCTAAAAGGAAATCCTATTCCAATAATAATGTCCGACGGCTTGATCAATCAAAAGTAATCTATTAATTTATTTAAATTAGTTATTTTCGACCAAAACCAAGCGACTTGATAGGATTAAAACAAAGGGTATGGACTCCTAATGAGTTGAAATTATTAATGGATGGTATAGAACTATATGGCATTGGACATTTTCGTGAAATATCAGAAATGTTATTACCTGAATGGGTACCTCCCCTATCTTAACATCATGTTTATGTTTTTGTATAGTCTTCTAATGAATTAAGAACTAGAGCTATTAAATTGATCGGAAGACAGAATTTGCAGCTTTATAAAGACATGAAATTTACTAAGCAAGAAATTGTATTAGAGTATGAAAGGAATAAAGAAATTGGTCTTAAGTTTGATTGCTGGAAAGGATCTTGCTTGGTCTATGATGATCACGGTAAGGTTCTGGATTATTTGACTAATAACAATTAGTTTTTATTTTAATCAAATCCTTTAATGCCAAAGAAGAGTATTTAATCGAGGCAGTTAAAGAATTATGTATACTTGTATTAAGTTTAGATTTAATTATTCACGATTTATACTGAAGCCCGTCTTTGCACAATGCAATTATTCTTCCTTTTTGAGAATATGTTATGCCGCTCTTTTACATCCAAGTATTAAGTAAACTCAGAAATATGACACAATATTTTTGAAACATAATTCTATTCTAATTAATCGAGGAATTTTAGTTTCTTGAATGTATAAAATAGTAAGAATGAAAATAAACTTATGTATTTATCAATTTTACTATCCATAAAATATCTCTTAGCTATATTTCTTGCCATTTTAGTTGCTTCCTCAACCTATTTTCACTATGATGCATTAATATTCTAGACTTATAACCGAGGCTTCAAAATTTTTGTCACATATATAAAGAATCGGAGGTTTTAGAACATTTTATACCAAATTCATTACAAAAAAGTAAATGGTTTCCGAAATAGACCACGGTATGGTCCTATCTCCGAGGAGATATATGGCCACCCTGACTCAAGCAAAAAATTAACTACGAGCAAAAGAACTAACTCTACCTAGCTATTATATAATTTTACAATTTCTATTAACTCGCAAAATATTTAAATTTGATATTTGTGCATGTATGGTACAATTTCTCATTTACCTTCTCTGTTTATTTACCAAACTTTGAATCAAACTTATTGAAATCTTACAATTTAAAATCATACATTAAAATATATACCTAGATTGCATATATTCTATTTAATCACAAAAATAAAAAAGTATCTTTTGTTTTTGAATGGCTCTAAATCAGGGTGGACAACCTGAGACCTCTAGGCCGCATCTGGCACCCAGGTCGGATAATATGGGACAAAATTTTTGAAACATAATTCTATTCTCTAATTGGTCGAGGAATTTTAGTTTCTTGAATGCATAAAATAGTAAGAATGAAAATAAATTTATATATTTATCAACTTTACTATCCATAAAATAACTCTTAGCTATATTTCTTGCCATTTTAGTTACTTCCTCAACCTATTTTCACTATGATGCACTAATATTCTAGAATTATAACCGAGGCTTCAAAAATTTTCTCCCATATAAAGATGGAAGGAAATTTTTGAAGGAATTATAATGTATTTGGTTGATAAAATGAGTAAATTCTTGAAGAAAATGTATTATTATGGTTGAAAAGTTTTAATATTTTGGTTGATAAAAATAAAAAATTTCTACGTATATTTCAACCAAATGATATTTAGATATTTTATTTCCAA